>JAQGAC010000835.1:0-18485 GCA_034696585.1 Isotomurus maculatus
GAAGAGGAATTATGACAGAACAATGAATGCCACGTATAATCCAGGGAAGCAGACCAGGTCCTTTGACATCGCCCAGTGTCCTCTTTTTGTTGATTTCGACTAAGAAACAAAAACGGATTAAACTTCAATGTTACAGAACCTTCAGCAATCATTTGTGAATTTTGTTTGACCCACGTTTAAAGACAGACTCGTTGTATTTAAGAACTGTATTTGCAGAAACGTAAAACATGTCTCCACGAAACACCATACTTCCCCATAAGACAGCGACCAAGCCTCCTATTGCAAGAAATAAACTTCCGTACATTAATGCTAATGCTTGCACGGACTCGCTAATAGGCACCTGTTTTTGCTTGTAGATAAGTCGGAAATTAAAGTAAACTACGAAGATATCGTGAAAATAAGATATCAGAAACTCAAAAACCAAAACAGAAAGAACTTTCCATCCACTTTCTTGTTGAATAGTTCGGGTTCTCGGATTATACGACAATATATAGTTTTTAGGAGACATGGTTCTGAAGAAAGACTCCAGCTGTTTCCAGGTTTTAACAGTAATCATGGTTATTCGAGTTGAATTCAATCGAAAATTGAAATCTGAAGGTGTTTTATTCTAGCCGAAGATATCAAAGGAACTAAGAAAATTCTTTAACTTGTATTCTGGGGGAATGAATTTTGCAAAAATTTGCGATAAAGCTTCATTTAGCATTTCATGAGGCAAGTTTAGACGAATAAAATATTCATAGTCTTATCACAATGGGTGGATTTAGGTCCTATAATTTATGTTTTAATTTCCAGTAGGTTTGCCAATTCTATATAATATAATTTACAATTTGGAAAAGCTGGTTCGGACAAAACTGTGAAAAACTCACGAAATAGAAATTGAGGCTTTTAGGACGATTCGTGAACACTTGATGGTACCTTTAAACTGTTATGCATACCAACATTTTGCTGACAAAGAAATTTACTCACATGCACTGATACAACATTTTTGTGTATCTAGAAAGGTATTTAATTCACTTGCAGATTTGCTTTGAGGCTTACAGATGATAAGTGAATAATAATACACTCTAAAAATTGTAAAGCAGTGTCTACATACGATCTACATAAGTGGGACAGAAGTAGGTAGACTTAGTAAATCGTTTAGCATAAAATAAAGGCCCAAAATTGAATCGAATAGGTCTTTCTGCTGTTTAGACCCTGTTTGTGTTCTAATGCTCTTTGTGACGAAGTTAATATGATGGAATAAATATTGTGAGGCACAGTGAGACAAGAGCACGCATGCAGAAAATGTATAGACAAAAAAGTCTCCCCCTGGCGACCCCCAAAATTTCCCCACCCATAATTTTTCGGATTGCCTAATATTCATTTTAAAAGCTCTAAACAATTTTGTGGGGTTCAAATTGTTTCTCTCATATATCCAGCACTAGGCTTAACCGTTTACGGCATAAATATTAAAGTTTTAATTTTAAATCTTTAATTTTAGGTCAATAAGAAAACGGAGAGGAAGGAGAGCTTACGGTTAAATACATTGTATAATTAATTAAATATTATAAAAAATTGCCAAGACATTTGTGATTTATTTGTGTGTACGGCTGTAGCATACCTTTGGGCAAAGTTTGGAAAAAATGTTAGTTTTTAACGTCTCAAATAGTATTAATTGCATACATTTACCAAATGACAAACATTCGACTGTTTGAGAGAGCATTTGAAGCATTCATAGAAACTAACGAGGACAAGGTTATCTACACAATCAGCACTTCATAAAAATCAGCCAACATAGAGGAAACCGTTGCACAACCTTTGAATCATTCAAAGAGAAATGTGCTTTCAATATAAGTATACCTTTCTATTTTGGGAATCAAATTATGGCAAAGGAGAATTTCAGCTTAGATGACTTTATTCGCCTCACTTATTACGCCTGGAGAACACACAAGTTCTCAAATTTCATAATCATAGGCATGTTGTACAGTAAATGGTGTACTCTTGTGGGCCAATATTTAGCAGCTAAGTTCTGTTTATACCGTGTTGACATCAGAACAAAGGTATTCCCGAATTTAGTGTACTTGCCTCACATGCGTGGGAGACTTTCTGTTATTCACAGCCTTGAATTTTCAAGGAATAGCGAAAACCGGTTGTGTATAATGGGAATAAGAACCGCCAACTTAGCCCAGGAAATCCATCGCACAAATCTTCCTTACCCACCGATTCGTTTGCTGAAAGACAAAGTTCGTGTGACAAGGATCCAATCCAATTTTTGAAGTCACAAAAAAGTACCTACATTTCATGGTGCACGTCAAAAGTGAATGGAATAACATTTATTTGGCATAACAGACAGTCGATAAAACAGCTGGTATAATCAGAAATGTTTGGAACGTTTAGCAGAATTAGCTAGCCCTAGTTTGGAGTGACGATACAAGGCGGATTTCTCGCTGTTTTGCAGTAATCCTCACCAAAAGCCCGTATTGCACGTGTTCCATTCAAAGGATTCATTGCCCCAAATTTAGTCGCTGTAACAAAGAAATTAATTTCGCAATTGTATTTGGCTATAAATTTTAGTTGCCGGAGGAACAGTTGAAGTGGTTGAGGAGGAATGGTATGATTAAAATCTTACAGCCAGCAGACGCTACTGCAGCCAACATGAAAAATTGCCAACAGACAGACACACACGATTCCCCAGAATGACCTCATGGTTTCAGATTATTTCGGGACTGACAAAATATTTCAAAATACTTGAAATTTTAGTGTTGTTGGTGTTCAGCTGGACTTCATGGGGGTTATACGAGTCGCAATGTAATCAAGAATGCATTAGCGCCTTAATCATCATGAGGGTTGCGTACGTGACATTGGACTGGTAGGCTACTACTTAACTGCGTTCAACAAGATGGTCTAATATGATCTTGTCTCGGGAACATTAAGAATTAATTAAATCAAATTACGTTAATTAACCTAGAATGCGTCAGTACTAATTAGGTTCCTTTGCATTGAATGAAGTGAACAGTGTGTCTACATTTAACACGCTACTCAGCAGGATGATGAAGATTAGCTACGTTAGCAAGCAAATGCAACTTGCAAAGTCTCTTTCTGATGAGCATTATGACGTTTTAATTATCAGGCGTATTACTATAGTATTACTTACAAAAAGAAATGCAAAAAAAGTTGCAATTATTTTATTGATTGACATAAGTCCGAACTTTCTATTATTTGTAGCAAATACAATTTGCTTTATTTGCAATGGTAGTTATGGGTAAAGACCTAACGGCCATGGACCGTGGAACGACGGTGGATACCGTGATGACCATATACTTTAGTAGGACCCGAACAGAACTTGTGAGAAATGAAATACGCAAATTAGTCGAATAATTTAAGCCAGGGTTTAGTGCAACATGTGAACAATCAAATCTCCTTATTTGGGTGAAAACTTAACTTAGAACCCTGTGACGATGTCTGACGACTGAGTCACTGATTTATTCGCGCAGGAGATTGCAAACTTTGCAATGAGCAATATTTCGATAAGTGCTCTTTAATCGTACCACAAAACTGCTTCAGCAGGCGGCGTGTTTTTCAAAACTTGAATTTAAAGTAAGGCAAACATTTTAGAAATTACTATTATCATTGTATTTCTGCTACTTTATTTACACTAAATAAAACAAGATAATGTTATCCAGCCACCTAATTCAAGAAGGTATTGATAGAAGAAATAAAACCCAAATCAGTTAAGAGTTTCGGAAAATTGCGATTCGTTAAATAAAATTAGTCTTTTTGCATGGGGAATAAAAGAACACAGTTCGCCTGTTAACAAGCTTTTCCTAGGTCACTCGTAATACAAACCAAAAACTTGAACATAATTTCCTTTGTTGTTAATAAGTGGTGAGTGGGCGTCCAGAAAATATGAGCCGGGTTTGCTCAGCCCACGGCCCATGGGCATGGGACCATCTGAATAATTGTGCCAGTACTGATGTATAAAATATTCTTTTCGTCCTTTACAGGTTGGGGTAACTTCCTTTCTTGTAAAAGGAAGCTTCTTTATGCCACAGTTATGCTTTCGTAATTAATGTATAAAGCAAAAATTGATGTTTGGAGTCAATCTATTGATTCTCAAAACATTTAGATGCTTTTGAAGTTGTGAATTCCTTTGTTATAACACATACGACATTTAGCAATAGTATATTTTTATCATTTAGCAAGAATACGGAAGGACAACAAATATTTCAAAATACCTTTACCAGCCAGCGAGTAAAAATGTGAGATTTCTGAATTGAATTGTATCGAAGCTTGCGAAGCTTAATGGGTTAACAGCAACAACAAGCCCAATGAAAGGGAAAGTCAATAAGATAGACGGGCAGTATGATTACGTGGACTTTTACACAAAACCACTAGTGGTCCCTTGCAGACACGAAGTTCGGTTTCAGTGGTAGTAAATGAAAATAGCCAATGCGAAGATCAATCCAAGTAATTTGTGACCATTACCACAGTTATAATTTCTTACTTGGGAATAGGTGACTACTGTGAGTAGAATCAATTTTGACGCACATTCTTTTTAATTATTTACGTCATATTTAATTTAAATTGTATTTTAACATGCATATTAAGTTAGTTGTAATAATTCTTTAGAAAATTAACGAAATCCAACCGCGCAAGGCAAAAAAAACAATTTGCACTAAATCACATCAGTGCAGTGAAGAAGCAGGAAACGCCATCAAAATATTAATCGTGTTGTCAAAAATCACTGAGTAATACATTACCTTCACAGACTGTTTGATTAAGAAAAAGCTGAATCCATTTACACCTGCATACCATCTGACACTCCGTGTGGATTTGATTCTCCTTATCGTCAGCTGATTGTTATGGCAAGCGTGCAACTTCCAGTTATTCAGCATTCGTGTACTGTTTTCATGTACATTAATTCCGTGAGGGAGTAACAACTTAATTATGAGCCAGATTAGGACAGTTACTGGAGGAATGATTGCGAACAGATACCAAGGCAGAACACGATGAAATCTTAAGCAAGCAAAGTTGGCAAAAATACTAATTAGTCCTCCGAAAAACATAAGAAAAGCTACCTGTTCGCCAACATATTCCATTGCTGCGTTATTAAGAACTTTTAGTTTACCGACTTCGAGGAAAAGCCTATGAAACAGAATATTTTTGGATGACTGGTGTTTAATATTTTTATGAAATTCTCCTATCAATTCTATATCTTTCAAAAATATCTGAATGGGAATCACCATAAACACAACTAGGACAGGGAGTCCCCTGGAACAGAAAATGATAGCAGGAATACCAAGAAGCAACTGAGTAGTAGAAGAAATAAAAAGAACGGCTAAGCTTTTTTGGATATTGTGCGCAAGTATAAATTCCTCAATAAGCATTTCCCACGGCATTACTCCGAGGGGCAAGACTGTCAGGGTTATTCCAAAGGCAAGTGTATAAATAGTTGGAAATATTACGGTAAGCGTTATGACAGACATCAACATTATGAAACCGAGTTTGTCAAAATCTCCATTAGAAGTCCATAAAGCCTGATGCGTGCGCTTAATCCATCTCAAAATTTTTGATTTTAGATTTGATTCAGAAGTTCCTGTGCCAGCAGTGAACAAATATGCTTTTCTTGACGTCTGTGGAGCCCCTTCTGCTGTGGCTTTAAGTGCCATGTGCTTTCCGAATGATTGAAGAGCTATAAACAGAAAATTGTTTGCAGTGATCTGAATATTACTTTCATGGTAATGGTACTGCATTAAATGACTTACTGTTCGATAAATTTGAATGGTTATCAGCAATTGCATTCATCACACGCACAGCAGTTTTCCCAGTAATTAGAATTGCAAGATTGATAGAAATACAAAATATATCCATTGTACAGATTGACAACAGAATGAAGACTTTTCCGGTTGAAATGTTGTCAGTCCCGTTAATCATTTGACGAAGTATTGGAAAACAAGATCCAAGGAATCCGTATAGAAAAGCAGAGACGAGAAAACTTAAGTACCAAGGAATCAAGCGGATACTCGAGCTTATCATGAAGAATTTTTGTGCTTTCATGTCCCATTGAACAGGAATAATCCAAAATACATTGCTTGTTATTTGGAAAAGGTCGATGGCTATCCATTGTAACCTGGATGGCATTGTGAAAACCCTTCTAAAAACTACGCTTTTCTTCCTTTCTACGTGTCAGTCAGTACAGGATATTTTTCGGGTATAATTCAAAATTTTGAAATAATCTTTCTGGGAATCGATGAATAATCAGGTTTTTTTTCAGCTTCTCCAGTCGTAGCTATTCTCCCATGGATTACTGATTCGTGTCTGAAACTAAATTTTAGAGAGTCTTTTCTATGAATTTATAGCCTAGGTTATCCATCAAAACCTTTAACTATACGAAGGCAAATCTGACCAATGAAATATTTAAACATTTGGGCTTCAACTATAATTACCCGTCAGTATTCTCAATACGAATATCTTGTTTGCAGTTTCGCAATATTTAGCTTACTGCAAATTGAATTTCGCTAAATTGCAACTATATAATGCTAAAGCCAAATATTCTAGTTGGATTCAGCTTGCACAGGAATCGAAGTGATGCAAGTTGATATAATTCTGATTACAAAACCAAAAATATTTGCTTTGATCAATTTTGTGTTAGGAAATCCTTGTGTAAGTATCCGAAAAAACACAAGAAGGTTGCGATTTTAGCCCAGGTAATTGGAATCGAAGCGCATGAATGATATCCAGTTGCCAGCCCGTTTGCTTTGATTACGAATCATTTAATTATTTCTAAACAAATAGGCACCAAAGATAACAATTTATTCAGAAGGGCTGTCATGGCCATATTTTCATGTTTTGCTAATGACGTGACGCCATGGTGAGGAATCGGAAATCAGAGAATGTTACCAGTTTAGAAAAAAATATACCAGAATATGCACTAACCAATTATGCAGTTCAATCAGAAATTCAGGATAGCCGAAATGAACGGATCGCGCTTGGTGAGCTAAATTATACGAATTTTGAAAATGTTTGAGAAGTCGTGGTTTAATCTTATATATCTGGGCTTGAATATTTTTCCTCGTATTGCGTAATGTATATTGTTTCCAAATAGTTGGCCGGTATTCCAGAGGTGATGTTGCAAGTTCACTAAGTTATGAACAAGACTGAATTTTGCAACCATGTAAGCCTGTAAGAATGATTATGTTTATGCCAAGAAAATAAACAGGTGAATTCGTAGCTTACATAAAGATATAAATGATTGGATTTTTTGCTTTAATTCTTTAACTGGCCGATATATACTCACATTGCTATGAGCAAACTTCGCCTACCTGTTTTTGCAATTTAAACTGAAATATATGATTGGTCCTTGAAGTTGAATTAAAGTTTTTATTCCTCCTTAGATCAGTTTTTAAGCAATAATAATTTTCAACTGAATAACATTGCATCGTTTTATGGTTTGTAGCTTTGTTGTTGGTATAATGTAAGGTGAAAGTTACCATACCATTACTTGTGAACAGAAACCATTTTTTCTAAAAATAAGCAATTAGTGCAATGGAACCGTTTATGTTATGTATTCAACAAAATAGTATGTGCATCAGTTTATACAATAAAAGTTATAATGCTATAATACTTGTAATACGCTGTTTATATTTATATGAATAAAAATGGTTTCGTGTTACATGCCAGTAATGTGTTGCGTTTGCTCTTAAAAATTGTGTTCTCCATATATTAAAGCAATATACTGACTTATTTAATTTTTGTGGCTAAATATTTTGGTACTTTATTCGCCGTCAACAGCGATAACATGAATTGAAAGCAAAGGTCAGCTTTTGACCCCAAAGTTGTCAAAATTGTGTGCCAAGAACTATTTATCATAATATACTCAATAGCATTGTAGAATTTTCATACTTAATTTGGAATATGTGTGGTGTGATGAGGTAAAATAAGCATGCGGAGAAACTCATGTTCTGAGTTCCTCCTGGAGAATTGAGTGAGAGGAAGACATTCCCTCTCACCTGCCCATCTTGAGCACAACATATGTACTCAGGATATACTTCAAGTTTAACTTTAAACACAATTATCCCATCAGAAAATCTCTTGCTTTGTTTTGAAGGATCCTTCAGATCCTTTCCCTACATCCTATAGTTATGTTTGTTAAACTTTTTGGGATATTATATTTCTGAGAATACTTAGATTCATAATTTCGTCCGATTGTGAGTTAGTTCGCAATACATCACGATAGTGCTCACTTGTATGTTGATTAAAGAAAAATATACTGCTTCAGGTATTTTTGTACCATTAAAGAAGCGTATTTGATTAAAAGTCCTCATGCATTATTCAGCAGCCATAGCTTATTATGCTCGTTTTAATGCTATTGAAGGAGTAGATAGGATTATTCGGGTTTCCATGCTATAAGAGGACGATATTTGGTAATCGGGTTTCAGGGTGGGTAACCTATTCAAAAAAGGATATTCGGGAATACATGCAAACTATTTAATCCGAACGGGATTGTTTCTTCGCCGAAACCAGGTTTTCGTGGATTTTATTCTCTTGTAGGTGAAAATTCGTTGGGATACCTTATGGCATTAACAATCAAGCGCTTGTCGAAATCTGGAATAATAAACAGGTGGGAAAGGTTCGCTACGAGCCAAGTTTGGTTGCTGGAGAGAAAAAAACTTAAGACGTGTCAAAGTTTCATCAGGGAAGTGAAGCATCTTCTATAGAATTGAACGTGGTCCTCAATATCTTCGTAGCTTTTCTGGTTCTCAACCTTTTATCTATTATGTTGTGTCTTGGAGAAGTCAGCATTAAAATTTACTGCCTAAGAAAAACCAGCGAGCATAATGTCACAAAGTGTAACTTCAAACAAGAACTAGGTTAAGGGCTATAGAAATTTATTGGTAGGGGAAGCTGTAATGAATTAGTGAGTACAGGAGGGAGAGAAGAATGCAAAATCAGGCAGGCATATTACTACTAATACTGTAATACTTGGGATACATAGTAACTATCCAACCAGCCCGGGTTACAAAGCTTAATTGATGTATTTAAATAGAATCACGATTAAAATCAAGAAATAAATAACACACTCATGGATGTTTCTGATTGTGTAAACCTGGTTTTTTCTTTTCATAATTTCCCAATTTATAAATTATTTGAAAACAATACATCAATCTTAAATTGAAATATTTTATTTGAATCTGGACGGAATTTTTTATGTCAATCTAAGCAAATCATTTCCTTGTCTTATACGACCGAAAAATTGGAAGACGAAATCATGCACCTTTGCTAATTGGCAGCATACCGGGCACAAGCCATATCTTCCAGTGTCAAAAATAAGCACGGTGACCTATTTGACAATCAAAGCTATTGCTTGATTTTTTTCCAATCGAAGGGTTAAGAGCAACATCAAAAATTTTGTTTGTGGTTTCGATTATCGCAAGACCTTCGTGGACCCAGCTTGTCACAATCAAACTGACAGACGATGTCGCGAATACTTCCCACAACTCCCACACTCAAATGAACAGGACCACATTTCTTTTAAGCCGATAGAAATAAACAGAACTCCGCAAATTTTATCCTTGTTTTCATGTAGGGGAACTTATACTGATACTATAATTCAGTATTTGTGTATAGGGGATTTGATACTGATATTACAACAAACGGCAGTAGAAAGACAAATTAATTGAACTCTACTTGACTTTGTATTATTATTTAGGCTACAGTTTCTACCAGAAAAAAACTCGTACGAACATCTTGTTTGAAAAATCATTAAGCGTGATACATGGTGTAACTTTACTTAACCCTTTGCAAAACGTTAATGTAAATGGGAATTTTGAAGCCCACATTAAGGTTTTCTTAATCAAACACCAAACAATATTAAGCGATTCAAGTATAAATACGAACAGTGCAATAGTTAGCCCGCCGGACAAACATACAAACTGGGCAATTAGATTCCCATTCATCGAAAGGGGCTTTGGATTCCGAGGTTGAAATAAAATTGGCTTGTAAGAAATGTTAAGTAGTTCATTGTAAACTCCAGACTCTACAAGCGTCCACATATTCCTTATGAATCGAGGGCTAAACATCCGAAACAGCTTCCAGCCCTTGGGATTAGTGCCGATAACTTCTGTACCGAGGAAAACTTTGTTCTTGGAGTGATTATATTGCAATTGGTCATTCAAGCATTGCAGCAAATAAGATCTGTATCCCACGAGTGCAACGTTCTCGCAACTGTCAACGACATCACAATAAGTCATGTTTGTTTCTTCTAATAATATTTGTTCACCAAGAGGATGTGGTTTAACGAAAGGATGCAACTCTTTCCTGCGAATTTTATAAAAACTCCCGTCACCCCATTCAAGGATGTCCGGAAATTCATTGTAAAATGTAAAGATTCCTGCATAGATCCGAGTGTAAATGGTGTAGCCGTTGTTTATTAACTGATCAAAATTGGTGAAAGGGACTACTTCAAAGGGTTTTGACAGCGTATGTATGTTATCTCCTTTGTACGAATTTGTTAATACGAGCATAGCTAGCATAGCAAATGCACAATAACAATTTCGAACTTTGCCACAGGACGATCTGATATGTGACTGCTCGAGGAGCATTGACCATCCGACTAGCAAAGTATCGGTGTCACGCAGTAGGGCTGCAAAGTTAAATTTGTTTTCAATGCAGGTAAGAGCCACGGGCCAAACTGTAAGAACGAGAGCAATCAAAATCCAAGAAAAATTGTCGAAAGCAGAAAAAAGTACAGAAAAACTAATACTGGTGTTACTGCTTTCTCCACAACTGAGAAATGTGAATTCATCAGTCGACGTCTCGAGAGATATAGGAGAACTGTTAATATTTAATTTGGGATACAGAGTACGTTCATTCTCCGACGTGCTAGGAAAATGAACCACAGGATCCAAGTGTGAGAATGACATTTCTAGTTTCGAACACCTAGATGACTTATATCCGTCATTATTTTCAAATGTTGTATTGGTAAAAATAAATTGAGCAAACGCTCTGTCGATTGCAACATGCTTCTCTTGTGAAATAAAATTGCGGAGCGAAAATTTATCAAGAAAAAAGGTAGAATATTAAGCAAAATATATACTAACGTATAGTGGCATGTAATTCTCAAATTCAATGGTGAGCTGTACTTGAGCGTGCAGTTTATTTAGCTGCAGAGGTATTAAGACTTCTCCGGACGATCCATGGCAATACGGGTATACGAGATACATTTTCAAAATAATTATTTGCGTTTGCAGAAGAGTGTTTTGTTTGATTTCATTATAACTCTGTGTCTTGATGTGAAAGAGTATCCTGTTTTGATCGCCTGAGCCTATGCCTTCGTGCAAAATCTTGGAGTTCCAGCTTTGTCTCATATCAATTGTTGAGTCACTGGTATGGACCAAAATGTAATATGGTTGTCTGTCTGCCAATGTAGTTAACCCTGCATAAAACTATTTTTCAGTTACTGCAGACCTAAGGAATATAAATACTGGGTGGCATAACCTGGATTTTTGCTTAGAATATCTTTCGTAATTTTGCTTAAAGTTACTCAAATATTGTAATCGAGCTCAAGATTTGTTTTTAAAGGATGAACGTCGTTACTACAATCTTTATATTTCTTTAAGTAACTTGTTGTAAGATACTAATTAGGGATGCTCTAATTTGAATCTACTTTCCCAAAGCAAGGAAGCTAGGCCCCCTTAAAAATAATGCCTGAGCTATTATTTTTGGCAACTAAGTTTATTTCGTAAGCTAGCTGATCAATATCTAGCCACCCAGGAAAGAGTCTTTGTGTACTGGATTTTTATTTGATTATTTCAAATCTTTCACATAGCCAAATGGGTGGTGTTTCAGTGAAAAATCAGACTATACCCTTTTACCTGCTAGCTGAACAACAGAAACGGTCAAACTTCCAATTAAAATCAAATCGGCTTGTGTCCCTAGTCCGCAAGTTAAACGTGCGCACACCACAGCAGAGGATACTTTTTGCAAAGATTTGTATGCTTGTTACCTTTTCTCCTTAAAGCAAATGGTTTGTCGAGGTCTGATTCAATTTCAAAAAATCTCATTTGGTTTTTGGGTTTCTTGTAAAGGTAGAAATGTACCGCAGCCTCTAATTCAGGAGGAAACAGATCAAACTGCAATTGGCACTTCCATCTTAACTTGACCGGCCAGACTTGATAATCATCGCCGTGATGGTTTGCCTTTGTATAGTTACAGTTAAGTTTTGTTTTTTCGGGAACTTTGTCGTAAAAACATTCGTGGTAACTACGTTTAACGTCAACAGACCAAGAATCAGAACACGTGTCAGATATTGCATAATCGAATCTAGTGATGAACAGTGGATAATCCCATTCCCGCAAATTTATGCCTTGGAAATTTTGAATATTCAGTAGACAGTGGCTAAATGGCTTAATGTACTCGTTTAAATTACTAATTTCCGATCCTTCTAAGCCTTCTTGCAAAGGCCACGTTGTGCGAAATCTGTCACGACGAGGAATTAATTCTGATGTTACCTTATCACGGAACCCTGCGGCTCTAAAATACGTGGAGATTGTGAACCAGGAAACAACAAAAGTACAGTTGGAAACTGATCTCAGAAAATATTTAACCATATTATTTTTTATCCTGTGAACTTGAAAGGAATATTCTTTTTCCCTACGCTGCTGAAGCTGAATCTATGTTAAGTGTAACTTGCTTACTTGCGCTTGATTATATCCAGATAGTTCACATTTTGTAGAAATGAATCCCAACGAAATAATTACTTGCGAGTTACAACATTGTTTCTCAAATGATGTTTCTAATTTTGCCAAGAATCACTGTGTTTCTGCCTCGTGAGTCTGAAGAAGGTGAAGAAAGTCGAATCATCCTGCTTCAGGTACTTCTTGATATTTAGTGGACAGTGGCTAAAAGATTTGACTCACTGCTTTAAATGGTTGACTTACACATCTGCTTATAAGATATTGACAAGCAATGCAGGTCAGAACGTTATGTATTTCCGGGGTTCAGTTTTCACTCACCACATTGAGAAATATTACGACTTCCAGTATTAAACGGCTTTTTTACCAGCTTACAAGACTAGTAAACACTTAAGTAAATAATGAACGCTTTTAGCTTGCTATGTTGTCTGAAATATTTTTATCATTACTTGAGGGTTCAGCTTATGCCACTTAGGTTCCAACTGATGTTTCCAGACTTTCAATGACGCACATCCATTTATTATTTACCACATCCACCTAGATACAGAGCTTCTAAAGTTTTAATAATCCACATGAGGTATTTATCTTGTAGATGGAAGCAATTAAATTTTCAAGAAATGAATAGCAGTTTAAAGAGGCCCGTTTCCACAGACGAGGTGTTTGCTCAGCAGAAATTATTTAAAAAATTCAAGTTGGGAAACCGTAAACCTTTTGTTGGTCAGAGTAGCTCTTTATGTCAGCCTGGTCAAATTCACTTTCAACATATTGGTTCAAGTTATAACTGGTACGTTGATTAAGTAAATCACACATTGTTTGCGAATCCAACAAAGAGCTTCCAAACCAATTGGCGAACAATAATGTACAAAAGATAACAAAAATTACCAAAGCTTAAGCTTACGTAACTTCGAAAATAACTAACCATATCCAGGTATGGGATATATGAGCCTTTTCGTGTGACAGACTCTGTGTGTAAATAATATCCCAAACGTACCCGAGCAAAGCTAATTCCAAGTAGTCACTTTGAATCAATAGAAGTGGTTTTATACTGCCTATCTACTCTATTTTATTAAGTTTAGGTACTCGTCCAAACTTATACAACGAATAATAAATTAGGAATGTTCTCAGAAAAATGCATTAGGGAAATGAACTCCATCAACCCTAAGTATTGTAAGGGATATTGCAAAAGTAAAGCTCGACTGGGTCTCGAAGCCCAGACCTGTCGCTAACCGGGCAACTGTCCTACCAATTAGACTACCGAGCCACTTGTGCAATACTGAAGGAAGGAAGGAGTTCTAGTGAGGAGCTATGATTCCTAACAGTATATTCGTCAGCTTTCGAATTAATGACTCCTGTATCACCCTTGCATCGTTGAAAACCCCGTTAGCCTTTTAGAACTAATTTGTAAAACACATATTTGTTTCGTATTGGGATGACGTCAAGGAGACAATCTAGACACAATAATTAGCAATTAATAGGGAAATTTATATAGGGAGCGAAATAGGATACGGTTAGTTATTTAGGGGGATATAATAAAAAAATAATTGGTCAAATTGTCGAAGGGCAAAACTCCTAAACTTGTGAAGTAATACTATTGTTATGAAGTAGAATTGAACCTATAAGGCAAAAAAGCAACAAGGAGACCAATGCACCTAAAAGGAAACAAACGGTCCAACGCCACCCACTTATCATCACGGAAATGAAACGAGTAATTCGGTGAGTTTGAAACTTTTATTCAGAACACTACACGCGTATCCGAGGTGCAAGTGTTCCAACTTGAGTCACATACACAAATGAACAAATCTAATCGCTTCATGAAACGAAGTGAGGTATCTTGAGAATAGTAATTAAGTTGAAAGCAGCGTCATACATAGGAGAAACGAATTGAAAAGGCCATAAAGAGTTATAAATAGAGCAAGAAGGTACTATTGGGCAAAAACGGATGTGCAACGAGGAGTGAATTTTCCTACTTGATGAATTGGGGGGCTATATGATACATTTCTAACAAACTGCGACAGAGAGTAAATAATTATGGAAGGAGACTAATGTTTACATCATATTTTTCATTCTACACTTTATGGAAATAAACAAAGCACTCGTAAGCTTAGAAAATGATAAGGAAGCATGGACAGTAAGGGAAAGGATACCGTTACAACATCTTACATGAAAAAGCAGAGACAGGATAAAAGTAAATTGAATCAACAGAACTAGCAACAGTTTAACATTGTACCAAATCTAGAGGATACCTGTGAAAGTACAAGGCGCTTTTTGTGTGGTTACCTCCACTTATTGAACTGTAAATAAATATTCCAAACTGTGTCCACAAATTTAAAGAATAAAGTACAATCCACCTCAGGCTTTTGAACGAATGTTTATTTGCCTTGCACTACTTTTGTATTCCAAGGCACGTCCAGGCATGTAAGAAAATTTAAAATATGCTGACAGGTACTTCCGCATGGACTCAGATGCCATGTTGACGGTTAATTTTTAAGTGTTGCTTAGAGACCTTCATCATTTTTCATCAGAGAAGTCATTTTAAACTGTTTTTGCGCGTTGAAGATGGTTTCGAAGTTTACTAAAAATACTGACAGTTAGCATTACTTAATATTAACTTCTTGTAAGTGGTTATATATAACTGAACTGATTTAACTTACGAAACCGTCGCCAAAGGCCTCGAGAATGCAGAAAACAGATCACATACGTGAGAATTGTACAATACCATATTTTTAATTAAATTGCAACTAAGATGGTATCGATGGTTGAAATCCTTATCTCCTTTCAAATAATTGACGAAATTCATCATTACAAGGTAATCCAAGCTGGTGGGGGGTGAAAGTGTTTTGCTTACCTAATTTATTTTCAATCGAGAAATTGGAAGCTCTGAATTGTTTAACAATTCATGTTAGCAACGTGTACATTTCAGATCGTAGGTGAAAGCTTTAGACGGATATTGTTTAGCTCAATAAGCATCAAAGGAAAATAATTATTTAGCCTCTATCTACTTAAAAGCTATTATGTCTTCTAATTTCCGTGTCGTATTGGTTTGAATACATAATTGTAGGTTTGTTAGTTCGATGATTATGGGACAATTAATGACGCTTGTCACTTCGAAGTGTTAGAAATGTTGTTTGTCTTATATTTATTTTACAAGTGTAAGAGTAAACGTTTCTGTTGAAGCTACCTACACTAAAGGGGTTAAGTAATGGCTACTCTGTGTCTTATTTCAAGATTTTTGCTGTCTTTTTGCTGTACTTTCGCATACCTGATCAAAGGAGATGGACTGACCATTCCCAAACTACGAAACGATAAAATGTGTACTGTTCATGTTTATAACTTTGCATATACGCCATTGCTTACAAACGCATTCGAAGACTTAATATTAAATAACAAAGAAAACATTCTCTTCACAATCACGTCCTTCAGGAAAGCACCTGAATCATTCATCCCAGTGCAGCCAACAATTAGCTTCTTCGAAGAGTGCGCTTTCAATATAATATTCATCGATACACGCACACAACAAAATATGCACATTTTCAGGGTTGCTTATAACATCTTTGATACAAGTGCGTACATTTGGGGAGCAAGTAAGCTATCAATCTTTATTATTGTGACGGTCTACGGGGGCTTTTGGGATGTTTATGTATCCCGTCAATCGCCAGTAAAAGTTTTTTTTCATGTTGTCAATACTAAGAGCAAATTTTTCCCAAACACGTTTTATTGGCAATGGAATTTTTTTCGTCTTGAAATCTCTGCTGATTTTGAAAAAATCGTTTCAGCAAGTGTTCTTCCGAGGTTTGTGACCGAAATGCTACAACCACCTATAATTTACACTACAGATAATCTACTGCCATATCCATTTTGTCTAAAAAATAAATGGACGGGTGGTAACAAATATGGGAATATATTGTGCTACATGGAAGATATGTTATTACAAAATTTGAAGCTTCTACACAACTTTTCCTTACAAGGAATCTCAGAAAGCATGCTTTCAAGTTGGTATGGGTACGGGGGAATGGCACTAATTTCACGTGTAGTTTTTCCATACCGTGGCTTGGGTCAAAGTAACGTATACCAAGTTATGTTACGTTTGTCTCCAGAAATTGTATACTGTCAAGCTAAAGAATTATAAAATCACAGGTTTTCCTTTTCAAACCTTGTTTCTATGTTCCCAAAAAATATTTGGTATCTTTTGTTCATTGCTATTTTTGCGAATTTTGCCGTCGCTGGATGGAAGTGTGACAAATTTGGCTTGAGAAGACGCGTGGAAGTAGGTCTTAAAGTTTCCTATTCAGTTCTAAAAATGTTTGTCGATCAATGCCCGGGAATTGATAATTTGGCTAGTCTATTGCTATATTTCGGAGTTGTATTACTTTCTTGGTTGTACCGACAGGAATTCAAAGTCGAAATAATTGTTCGAGAAGCCCCGAAAGTTATTAATGATTTAACTGAGTTGCTTCTCGTAGGCTACAAAATCATTCCTATTAATCTTCATGGTACAGAATCAGACAAACAAATTTATCTTAATAACACATGCAAAACGTTGGAGTTGTTTGTAAAGAAGTCGAACAAAGCAGACTTTCTTTTCAATAAAATATGCAATATGAATTACAGAGAGGATATAAAGCAAACTGTTTATTCCGACATGACCAATCTGACCAACAAATACGCAGTATTTCATCTTAGCCTACCCCTACCAAAACTTTTGATGAAAGCATATTTGAAAAATCATTACTCCGAAGTGGATTGCTTTGTGACAACACAATCGCCTTTTAACCAACTTTTGTCTCTTGTTTCACAAAACTTATTAGGACTTAGTATAACAAGATCAGTGAGAAGCTTTCTGAAGTTTGGATTCATTAAGCTATGGGACGAATTAGCTACTACTAGTCAAGATTTATTACAGCGCAGAGAAGCTATAAAAATAGCAGTGACGAATGGAGGAAAGGAGCCATCTGCAATACAGTTGCAGTCGATCACGAATATTTTCATTGCTTGGTGGTGTCTAATTATTGGATGTGTGACTATGTATCTAGTAGAATTGTGTGTTAAAAGAGTACGTTTGCTAAAGGAACGCATAAACAACAGGGTCACAGAAATTTAATCATGAAATTGTATTAGTGATATTAGCTACTAGTTGAAAAACTTCCCGTAAAACATTTTCTGTGGCCCAAACTAGAAAGAGCTTGGCTGACAAGCGAATTGGCTAAGTTTATTCATTTACTCAATAAATACTTTTTTATACTCTATCATTAATCTCCATTCTCTAGTCATGGAACATTTGAAATGAAGGCCGAAGTGAATATTATGTAATAGGCGGTTTAGCTCCCACAGGTCAAAAGTCAACTGTTTAAGTAGTTACTGTGGTTGCTGGGTTTACTGCAGATGTGTTTAGAAGAATTGGGTGTAGGTGCTGGTGAAGCTCATTAAGCCATTTACACAAATCCACTATCCCTTCGAAGGAACTAAGCGATAACGCTGGGCCTCTCCTCTCCTGCATCCTCCAGGAGTGAATTTTCTTGTGGGTGAAGACTTTGAGTGCGCTGGAAGAACCGCTGACTGGTGGGTTGTGAATGATGGTCTTATGGGATTTAGGGCTAATGGGGATATGTGCGAATAAAGTGTGAGACTTGTGATGCGAAGGATATCGAAGAGACTCTTAGAAATTAGCAGTTAAATTAACTAACAAAGTACGACATTGTTAGAGCTCATCTAATTATATTAAAATTCCACTTGTCTTGCACTATGGCAGCTCCGGTCAATCGCACAGGTCAAACTGTAGGGTCGTAAATCCTCAGTCCCCAAAGATGGTCCAAACGT
>JAQGAC010000836.1:0-18460 GCA_034696585.1 Isotomurus maculatus
TAATGGCACTAATGGGAGGGACTCAATTTTAGTAAATTGATAATTACTTTTGATTTTAAAGGCTAAAGTTTTACGACAAGAACCTTGAATGTCTAGACTCTCCTGAATAGATTTTAAAAAATTGGTTTAGAAGTTTTAAAATACAGTCTGCAGTCTGTTTTTGATTTTTAGTAAGCAATAACAGTTTGTAGATAGGAAGGAACAACATAAACAAGCTCTTTAAACTTTGGTAAACATCAGGAAAATGGATGCAAACAATGAAGAAATGAAGTTGGTTGAAGTTAAAGTTTAAATCGATTATCCTTTAATCCATTTACTAAATTGCGTTGTGCCAACTTCTTAGACATCTTCAAACTTTTCTTATCACCTCTTAACTGACAACTGAGCCAACTGATAAACAGAACTATTTGCTTTTAGGTAAAATTCCATTTCTGTATACGCATGCCGATGGTAAGAGAAGGACATCTAAATGTCAGCCGTAATTGATTACAACAGGTTAATAATGCACGAGGAAGAATTTCTGGGGTAATTATTGTACATCACGTGCAAGTGCAATAATATAAATTGCAGATATTGCGTGTAGTTCATGTCTCGGTGCAATTTACATAAATGTGTGAACGCTTAGATCAGTGAGCTATGAGCAATGAATGGGATATATATAGCATACGCTGGTGAAAGCTAAAATATCTGTTTAATCACTAAGCTTCAATTGCCGTCAATTATTCGCACGGTTTCGGTGCTTTATGACATAACTAACTTTCGGTGCTTTATAAACTAACTGGGATCGAATGGGGAAAAGGCCATGAAAATTTAAATCTGTATTGATTCTCAATTTTTTCCCCTTCGTGTATTTCTATCATTGCATTCATTTGGTGAAAGTTGGAAAGGAAAAATTACTTCGTATATTATACAGCTTTTCGCATAGTTTTATGAACTATCCACCACAGAATAGTCACTGCACAAAATATTTTTCCTTGTCCCTCGCGTTAAATCGTAAGCAATCTTCAGGAATTTAATTTCAAGCTTAATACACGCTCTTATTTAGTAATAATCTTTTGTGTGGCTGTCGTCGCACCAAAACCCTTACAGAATAAGACGATTACGAATAGTTCAGCAAAAATTATTATGCCGAAAGTGTACCTTCCCAACATAAATTGCATTCCTAGAATTCTTGCGGAATGATTCTGGCAGTTCTGGTTTTATCTGAGAACAAGGACAGAGTGAAAGGAAGGAAACAAGTCAGTCATTGGTTCCTATCTGAATCAGTTGGTTCCTGAAAATAGAGGATCTCTGTTTTGTAAAGAATTCATCCCATTTCAAAGGGTCACCCATCTCATCACTTTTAGTATTGAGTGTGTTGGAAGAACGGTCGCACTAAATTAAACGTGTCCTGTACAAAATCGTGCCAACTCTGATTACAGGCTTGCCCAGAACATTCGACATTGTCGACATGCAATGAGTAAGTAATTATTCATTTAGTTCCTCACCAAGTCTCTCATTATCTTATAGCTTTGCGGTTCGTGATTGCCAATTCTCGAGATGTAAGAATTTCGACTGCACTGAACACTTGGACGGAGGAAGTAGCTTTGAGTATGAGAATTAAAATAATCAAAGTTATATAATCCACAAAGGTTAAGTAACCCATTTGACTGAGGAGTCCAATTCGACTAAAAAATATTCGTTCTTTTCCTGAAAGCCGTCTTTGCTTATCCCTTTCCTGTGTTCTCTCATGCTAGTTGTAGTTATAAAGGATAAATTCATGAAGTTATAAGGATTATATAGGGTTATATAAATCTAAATTAATCGGCGGATACTTCCACTTGTACCCATCTCAAAAAGTCCAGTGTTTATTGTCTACTTTATTTTCTCACGCGTTGGAATTAATCGCAATCGCATTACTTATCTTGTGATGCAATGCAATTTCTAGCGTGTGGTCTTATATAATACCGCCAGATAATCCCCTGCTTCCAAAACTCTCTGCAAAATAAAAACAAAGAATAGATGTTTTAGGTAACATGGTTCTCTTCTGCGATTGTCATTTGCCTGAGACACGAGTCAGCAGAACGCATAATGAGGCATTTTCAGGATCCAATTATTTTTATGTGTATCTTTAGGGTTCATACTCATGGCATAATGTACCAACCTTTGATTCCTATGAGATTTTTTGGTACTCAAATCACAAGTGTGCAAACCTGACATGGAATTACCGTCGCAAATGCATGTAATAATAAAATGTCGTATATACACATCGGTGCACTCATTCACCTTGATAACTATAAGCTTTAGCGACAAGAATTTGAAAGCTGTCAGTTACGTCAGTTATTTGGCGTTTCTGTCTACACACTTAATGAAGCAATGAAGCCGTTTCCACTGCTGATACTTATGAGACTCGGTCACTTGAGTCCTCAATAAAAGTATTGTGAGCAAGATTTCTAAATCATTACTTTTGACATGCAAACGAACGATTTCAGAATTTATATTATGGAAAGGAAAAGAGAAAAGCGTCAGGGTGAAGGTTATAGACACAACCAGTTGACTCAAGGTTGTGGGGCTGTATTTCTAACTTTCATAATTACAAACTGACACTTAAGTACAAGACCCTTTTGTGTGAGAAAACGACCCTATTTACTTTCCCCTGTAACCCTTTCCGCGACAGTTTTTTCTGGCTTCGCTTAGAAGAAATAGAAAGTGTTCAGCGAAACCAGCTACCCTTGACCTTTAAAAGTTCCGCTATGATGATTTAGGATTCCGTTTGTGCTTACCAAAATCATCGTTCAGTTCATCGTCTTGCAAAACTACTAACACAAGACATAAATGGCATTTAGTTTTTGAATCATGAATATACCGTTACGTAAATAAACAAAATGCTATTCATCTATTCAGCAATTGGACATCAAATGCTTCGGACACTTCATATACTGCTAACAATAGGCGATAACAGCTTCTGATATTATTGCTTACTATACATATAAGATTGACATTCGTCAGCTATGTAAACATTGACACGCGTATTCTAACGGAACAAACTACGCTACGACCATCACTTGTCGTTCCTCATCTCGATCGTCCTTTCAAGAAAGAGTATTAATACTCTGGTAGTGGCACTTGCAATTCATTACCAACTACTGCACGTATTTTTCTGTAAAGACGATGACAAGTATTTGACAATGATAATGAATCAGCAATCAATCAGGTACAAGTTACGCAGACAAAGTACTTCTTTTTCAGGGATAATGTATTCAGAAGTAAGAGTGAAGGGTGTGCACTATTTTCACAGGAATTTAGGTCAGGTACTTGTACCTTCCTTCTATGTGTGATATTTCCAGCAAAAGTACGTCTCATGTCGCAGGAATATATGTGCTGTATTGATCCTAACCGCTATAAGACACATTGTTAGATGAGGTTAGGGAAACTGATCATTTGTTTATTATTGCAGAGTTGTTCTTCAAAGTAGGATCGTTTAATGATAATTGGTGGCACATGAAATGATAAGGAGTATCACATGCCACAGTTACAAGGAATCGAAGCCTGATTTCATTCAGGAAACCTGCACTTAGGTAAGTTTATTGGAAGTAGTGAGTAGGAACTACAATGCATGAATTAGAAATGGGTTATTTAAAGTAAGTGCATAATAGCGTTACACACACCTCGCTTTGATGCGTTTAGCGTATTGTTGCGACTATGTTTAATGATACAAAGCACAGTGTGGGATGGTGTCTTCTATCATGCTGATTGCGGACGTGGATTTCGGATAGGCTACAGCTTATGGTGTTGGCTGTTCCAAGCTTGAAGTTTCACTTGTGCTTATGCTGCTTGTGGAAGGACTGGATGATAGCGTATGATGATAAATTACCATTAGGGACAAAGAATTACTTTTCTGAGATATATAGATGAAACACGGAGAGCTTCTTCTCAGTTACATACTTAATATGAAAAGAGTTGTTCTGAAGCTTTCTGAGCTCAGTTGCGTCTGTTTGAGACTTAAAGGTTCGATTGTCAGAAAAGTTTAGGAGGAGGACTACTGAACTGATTAGCTTAAATTGTATTGTAATTGCTCTTGATAGGTAGAACACAGTTTGTTTTTCAGACTTTGATGAAACTAGGATATCTATCTGTCGTAATTCAGGACTTTAAGAAATACACAGTAACGCGTGCATCCTCTAATACAATAGTAGATTCGTCACAGGTGTTGTTACAAAGTCTCATCTAAAGTTAACAAAGATTTGCAAATTCTTTAAGGAAATCGAGTATTAATTGAGTTCAGTCAAAGTTAAAAGTGATTTGAGAATGTTAGTTATCCGAAGGTTCTCATGAAGCCCCAGACTTCAACATATAAAATTATTTGACATAAATCTAGTTTGTGAAGGTCATTCACAATGTGTGAAGAACAGGTAATTCGGCTAATCACAATTCTATACTAAACCTTACATGTGTATTATCATATGAAAATCATGTATAGTGGATTTATACACATTTTTCATAATTCAGGTGCACTGCATCTGTCTCATACGTCGTGTTTAATGTTTATATAAGCTGTAAAAATGCATAATCTTGAATTGTATTAACTGCAACCTGCATAGACATTTTGGTTACTCATTAGCTAACTTAATCACAATCAATATTTGCTTGATTTTTAGCGACTTCATTATGCTACGGAAATCTTCACTTCTCCTTGTAAACTTTCACTGATTTCTAGTGAAAGACCAAGACGAAGTCTACAGATTGCTTCAACTTATGGTTATAAGGTAAGTACTAGTAATGCTTTTGGTACATCAGTTGATGCTCTTTGTGGGAAGGATTCCCAGCTAATGAAAATGCTATATGAATCACTGAATCACTGTGTATTTTTAGACTAACTCAAATCAATCTGATGTTTTATCTATCATCTTGGAAATTTTAAACGCCAACATGGACGAGGCAACTGGCATCGAGATGGGTATTGATAACCTGTATCCGGCTGTGATAGAATGCTTTGCCGTGATATTACTCGGGTAATCATCATAATCATACTTCTAGTCTCATTGATTTGCTCTACAATAATAACAATTTTTGTGTGAACAGGTACATTGCTGGAAAGGCTGGAGTAATAACTCAAAGCGAAACCAAAGGTTTAAACTCCTTCATAGGCACATTTTCTCTTCCTGCGCTTATATTCTTGTCTTTGGCTCAATTAGACTTAAGGTAGGGATAATTATTGTAGTAAACATGTTTACGGTGGAGTTTGATGGAGTGATTAATTTCTTTTTTGCGATTTCAGGACTGTGAATTGGTGGTTTTTATTGGCAATTTGTCTTGCTAAGACCATCGTCTTCTTTTCTGTCATATTAATATCTTTGCTAGTGAGTAGACCATCTAAACTTGACAAAGCGGGGCTGTTTGCAATATTTTGCACTCAAAGTAATGACTTTGCCCTCGGGTATCCCATTGGTAAGTCGCTATTAAAATCATCATTTAGTTTGTCCCTTTGTGTGATGTACAACAACATTAGTTGTTAATATGAAAACCTTTTTTTGTTTCTACAGTCAAAGCTCTGTATCAGGAGAGTCATCCAGAATATGCCGGTTACCTTTATTTAGTAGCTCCTGTGAACTTGTTACTATTAAACCCAATCGGTTTCATCTTGATGGAAATTTCAAAACAAAGGGATTTAGAAAGTAGGGAAATCGAAGCTAATGGAATGAAAGGATTAAGCTACGAAAAACCTAGTTTTTTCACAGTGATGAGACGTGTGGCTCGAGGAGTTCTCATGAATCCCATCATCATAATGACAGCTTTGGGGATTTGTGGGAATATAGTTTTTAGTCATTGTGTCCCGACTATTTTACAAGGAATATTGAAGGTGATTAAAACAACTAATTAAGTCGAGATTATATTTTGCTCCTTAAGAATAATTGAATGCATCAACTCTTTCTATATGAACAGGTTCTAGGATCAGCATTCTCTGCTTCTGCATTGTTTTCCCTTGGACTGACCATGGTCGGAAGTGCAGCGAGTTTGACAGGTTCTGGATTCGTTGTACCTGGAATATTGATCGTTATGAAACTGTAAGGATGTCTACTATTGTCTACTGTTAAGAACTTCTGCTTACAGAAATTACGTAGAACGTTTGATTAAGTATTATTAAATCTCTATGATTGTAGGCTTGTTTTACCAGTAGTGACCAGAGAAATGGTAAGCTTGCTTCAAGCTGGAGCTGCTGTGAGCATTAATGAGACTGTATCCCTAAGTAATTATGGATTCTTATACGGGACATTTCCATCTGGTATGTTTACTCGAACTTTTCTGCCGTAAGATATAGGGTTTAGTTTAAGTTCGATGGTTTTGATTTTCAATTGGCACTGCTTACAGCTCCTGGAGTTTTTGTATATGCTAATCAGTATGACGTTGCTGTACAGTTGGTAAGTTTTTAAACAAATATTATCAACGTAGCAGTTTAAAGGAATGATTCTGACTTACTCTTAGATTGCAAGTGCGATGGTTGCATGTACCTTCATATCTGCACCGTTGATGTTCGTATCAGCAAAAATGATAACTTTGAAGAAGCTGGATCCGAAAGACTATGTTCACGAACTTGACAGCTTCTTGCTGAATATAAGTGTCGTTGCGCTACTTGCTTCGGTAATTCAGATCTGCTGTTTTTGCAATTTGAGAATCTATTTTGCTTACACTTTACCCAACATTCTGGTTTTAGCTGTGGGTAATCGGAGTATTCGTTCTCAGTCGCAAGTGGAGAAAAGTCCCACATTGTTTCAGCTTGTGTCTGGTAGTCTCCCAAGTAAGTTTTAAAATACCTGCAAACTACTGCGTAGACAAAAAATTGACCAGAATTGTCAACTAACAATAAGCAACTTGTCAACAGGCCATTTCATGTGTTGGAGCAATATTGTGGTCTTGGCTTGGAGTTGATGGTGGAAGTGGTTGGAAGCTATACCTGCAATTTGGAGTTCTGCAGTTCGGAATATTTAGTTCACGGATGTTCACTGCAATTTTAGCATCCAGTCTGGTATTCCTTCGCTGCCGAAGTTTATGCTTTGTACTGCGAATGCGACCTTATCTTAGTATTCTCGGATGGGGGTGAGCTTAATTTTCACGTTAAACACAAATGTAAAGGCTATTATATCATTTAATACTTAAATACTTACATGAACAATTTAGAATACCAGCAGTCTTGGTCGCTGTACTGATGCTAACTGTAAAAAAAGAAACGATAAGAGACAAACAAGATCCTGTGTTCCAATGTAAGAAACTTGATATCATGCATGAAATTCTCAAAAAATGCTATTTTGATTGACACGTGTAATTTTTTTTACTGTAGATGGGGAAACTCAGGCACTTGTGGCTGTCATGATTCTCATGATTTGTTTCATAGGTAGCTGAACACAATTTATCCTTATATAATTATAATGTTAAAAAATTTCAATTCTTAAAATCTTTCAATTTCAGTTACAATCGGATGTCTCGTGATGCAGCAAAGATACGAGAGGCAGTATGCTTTGTATCACACGGTTCCCTCACACCAGCACTTGAGTGACGAAGAATCTCCAGCTCACGCGAGCACTTCAAGAACTCGAAACGATAGCATTGCGTCACGAATAACTTCGAGTATCGCAATTACTTCCCGAGTAGGAACTGCAAGACCTAGAACTTCTTCTTTATCTTGCACTGGCTGTCCAAAATCTGAAGAAAGTCTACCTGGTCCCTCTAAACCTCAAATCAAGATAACAGAGATCGAGGACTTAACTACAGGACATGAGATCGATGATGACGATGAAAGTTTATTCAGTTACGCAGACGACCTCTGTGCACCTTCAAAACATCCATGTGATCCAGTCCAAAGACGACATTGCAGTAATTTACTCGATCGGTATCGTCAAGCAAACTATCTCACGGAACCAGAAGAAATAGGCATCGTTCGAGACAGGGACGATGAGTTTCAAATGCTTAGGCACATAATTCTACTGCTTCTCCTATGTTCTTCCATGTTTGTGGTACGACTAGTACAACTTCACAACTCAATATTATTATTGTGTTTTAATGAACTTTTATTCCAAAATCCAAAGGGAATTGCTTTGTGCGTCTGGACATTGATAATGGAAGAAGTATCTGGAATTTATGTGGAACTAGTTTTCTTGGATGCAGCCTTAAACTTCGGGCAAGGATTCTTTACGTTCATGCTATTTGGCCTAAACACACGAATGATAATCATGCCGCTTCATAAGTGGTATGCACGTGTACATAAGCAGAGTCTGTATATATGTAAAATGTAACTACTTATTTTGCATTGTAAAATTTTGCTTAACCCAGGTGGAGGAAAATCATGCATGGTGAAGGTCTCGTAAAACTCCCTACATGGGAAGAACTAACACCAGAAACTAAACAGATTTGTGAACAATTTCTCACTTATCATATTGACAAGTGTGTCCAAGATATCGTGAGAGACCGGAGGTGAGTATTCTACTCCTTTTGTTGACCACCTTTCTCACTCACAGATTACATATTATTACTAAATTATATCTTTAGGTGGAGAATGGAGTCATATACTCAAGTATTCTGCGGAAACGAGTTGGTGGACTGGTTAATGCTCGTGGGTCTTGCAAGGGATCGCGTAGAAGCAATTAAGTACGGAAGAAATCTACTTAACGGAAGAGTGATTCGTCACATCAAGAATCTTCACCATTTTCATGATCAACCATTCTTCTATACCTTCTCTCCTGCAGAATAACTCATTTTTGATGACGCAGTGAGACACTCAAAGACGAATACCAATTACAAATGATCTAGCTTTATATAGAACAAATATATAACTATTATATTTTTATCAACTTTTTGTTCAGTTACCTATTTTGTTGGTATGTAATGACATTTTAAATGCAGCTTACATTTTAGACGTGATGCACACTATGTTACAATATGATTCAAGTTCAATTCTAGTCGTCTATGGGTATTTTTGAAAGGCTCTAGTACTGTTATCCTGTCATGTGGTATTTCGTGTCACCGTACGCGTATTATGTAAACACGAACAATTTGCATTTTGTGAACTGATTACCTGAAGACTACACCACATTAGTAATAAGAGTGTAGTGAGAGTAGTAAGATTTTGTGTGCTAACCAATTATGGTCTTCGAAAATTGTACTTGAATTAAGTGTGAATGTGATTTTTAATCGATATACATTTTATTGTATTTGTTGTTTCAAATTATTGTTCAGAAATATATTAATTTGTTCAAAAATGTAAGTTTACAATGGAAGAACAGAACTCTCAGGACGAAAGTACTTTGAATTCGATTCAGGGAAAGTTACCCAGTTCTTTCTGCAACATTTTCTGCTCAGTTCGGGGGTAGTAATGGACAGTACACGGTGATAAACTGGGATAGAATCAGATTCGTACCTCCCAGGGTAGTTGTTAACTAACGGCAGAATGATCCACGTTGTAATCATAAACGGAATCCCAAGTACGGGCCATCCATTCTGCTTAAAAAGCCATAATTTTAAACAAAAACAGCTTCCTCAGCCATAAGTTCACACTTACCTTCCATAAAACCGCTTGGAATAAAGCAGTAAATAGTGCTGCTGCAACAGAGAGAAAGAATGAATGACAATCATATGCAATCAAGAAGCCTCCAAGAGCTCCAGACGTTAGCATCGCATTAAATCCCCATGTCCCATTATAAACATCTGTGTGGGGGTTTTCGGTGATAATCCATCCTGCGATTTCGCAAAATATTAGCATTATTATCCTACAATACCGAATTCCCTTTCTATTTAGAACTACATCAAAGAATCACCGATAAATGTGCCGATCGAAGCTCCAATGAATTCTTGAAGGCACAAAATGGGTGAATAAATGAAAACACTGAGCCACACTATCCACGTAGCTACCAAAGAATCCGTAGTCTGAAAAATTTGGCCTTGTGCAAAGATGACTCCTTGAAAAAGTTGCATCGCCTCGAACTGCATAATTGGCTGAGGGACAACCGTAGGTTGAATACTGTCAGCAGATCTCAGCATTTCTGATAAATTGGCAAGTCGTTCTGGTTCATGAATTGCCAACGTCGTATTCGATCCTTGTAACAAAGACGATGAAGAAACTTCTTGAGCAGTAGTCTGAAACATTTCCTTCATGCCGGAAGAGATGAGAAGCAAAGAAAGAATGTTGGTAGGAGCACTTAGGACAGGTAAGTGAGCCTGAATTAAAATTCCATTCAATCCTCCCCAAATAAAAACCCTGGGAGAAGGAAAAAGGGTTTTAATGTGCGGAGAGAGAGAAGTTGTCAATTAGATATCATTCTTGGTACTTACACAAGCACTCCAGCAATCAAAGCCATGAGAATCAAATAAATCATTTGGTAAATGAGTGAGAAAGTAAGTCCCGTGAGCGGACTGAGGAGAGAGCCGAAGAGAAAGCAATTAAAAGTGATGGTTCCCCGAATCGTTGTGCGTTGGGGAAAGCGGAGTATCCAAAGTGAAGTGAGTATTCCCGAAAGAGATGAGACGAGTCCCGGGACGACTGATGGATATGGTGCAGACCAAGACATACTGATGAGGATGAGGATCCCGGAAAGAAGATTCGATGCAAAAACAGTATTGCTAATAGAATAGAGAATAGACTGGAAGAAAGTTGCGGCAACTGCAGCTCCAGGACTGCTAAACGAGCCAAGAATTTCGTCTGCATTGGGTGCATGACCAAAAACTACTCCAGCCAGAAACTTTCTCCGCGAAGTTTTTGCTCCAGCAGTCTCAGCACTCCTACTATCACTTCTATTGCTGTCTGGTAGTAGCACCACATTCCTTCTAGGATTATTAGAGCTGAGGCTACGATCAAGACGACCAGGTTCGTCTTCCACAGTTCCCTCGGATGTTCTTCCAAAAGGATGAGTGAGTTTTTTGCTGTGTCCATCATCCTCATGCTTCTTCTGAAGTAAAGATGAAAACTTTTATTCATGTGCCACTTACCCTGTTTAAGACTCCCCGAGTCTGCAGAAAGATGGAAAGAATACACAGAGAGCTGATAGCAATTCAACCCAATTCATCCTTACTAAATTCAGATTCCCCTCAGACACGAGACTCACACTGACAGGTATCATTGATCCTCGTCCAAAGACTTTAGACCTAAGTGAACTTTCTCTTTTGATGTGCTTCCCCAACCGAAAATATTACTGAGCGAAATTTGACAGTATTCCATCGCTGATGTGGCTTGATCGATTTTAGAATTAATTATTTCCTACGTTTCCCCCGACTAAATGGTCCTTTCTCTGACATTGGAAAATCTCTCCGAGGTGTCATTTCTTTCATTAGATTCCCTCAGTCAGCTGTATTATCTCAGTCTCAAGGTTTTATGCCTTAATGACCACAGTGAATTCACCACGTCAGTAGAATTAATGTAGAAGCAGTCACGCAATGCAACTAGCCTGAGTACTGACATTTATCATGCAAAGACCCTATAGCAGCTAAGTCCGAAATCCATACTTACCCGTATAGATAGAAGTAGGAATTTCAATTTTTAAAGATTTCATGCTTCATTTACTCACGAAAGGAACTTTAATCGGAGTTAATTAAATTGGTTGAGTACTTCAGCTGTTGAGGAGAAAAGAAAGAAAGCTTGGCTGTGTATCCTTTCACATGTATTTTTATTCCACAAATGAACATCTCGTTGAGAGTAGACGATCAGTTACTACTACTAGTACCATTGCTAGGTTTTTTTACTACATTCTAAATATCTCCTAATGTAAATACGAATAATGTTGGAGGATATCTTCCTTGTTTGATTAGTAGTTAGTTTGACTGCGGAACATAAACTCGAAGCATATTTTTATATGGAGAAGCACTTTGAATAAACCTTTTTGGAGAGTCAGGGGAATCCACCGAGGAATTCTTGAGAGTGACTCGCAATTGTGTGTCTCCACACGTTGAAGGCTGAACAGTAGAAGGGAACGGTCTTTGGCAGTGGTTTAGTAACAATTATTATTATTTGGGTGATCTCTGGAGTATTATTGCAGCATTTCTAACAATTCAAAGGGTGAAATGGCAGTTTACCGAGTGGTTGCTGAAACCGTTCCAAAATTAGTTTTACATTGAGTAATTAGTCTTTTAGGAATTATCACGATTTTTTGGTCAAAATCCACTATTACGGGGAAGAAGAGACACATAAGTCAGAGTTGAAGTAATAAAAAGCATAAATAACTGGAAAAGTTTAGAGCTCAGAATATCTTACAGCCATATTATTGCCTTCAGTGCCATTAAATGGAGTTCATTTATGGCACTCAACCGTACATAAACTTCAGAATATCTTTTAAGTATAATTTATGTGCAATTCTTTTACTACAAGGATACTCAAGACACAATATCTAAAATCCAAAGACTCAAAATACCTTAAAATCAAGTTTTTGCGACGTGCTTATCACTATCACAAAACTGCATGTATTCGTTAAAAGACATTATCACAACAAACACTGGCAGACAGCCCAATTACTCATGTGTACAATCGTTTGGGCCTTTCTCGGTGGGCAGTCTTCTTCATTTTGCGTCTCTTCTAATTACATGGCCATCATGTCTCTCTTTCTCCACACCGTCTTCATCGCCTCTTCCGTCTCCTCTACGGACACCCACACTCCTCGACTATCATCTTAGGGAGATCGCGCTTTATGATGTTCAGGTCTGGACCAAAGTAGATGAGCGACATTGAGGCGAACTTTGTTGGAGCGCAGCACGGCGTGATTCCCCCCAGAGTGGCTTGACCCTCCGAAGTCTTCCGGTACTCCTCCAGCACGTGAGTGTGGTAGTTGAGAAAAGTGTCTGGAGTCCTGTGAGGACCTCCGCAATGTCCGCGACAGTAGTTGGCATAATATCCTCTCGGTGCGATTATCCAGTCGTCCCAGCCTAAATCTCGGAAACTTATGTAAAACCTCTGCTTGCAGCATTGCTTGATCTTCGCATTGCATTCCAACGCTCTTCGTCGACTTCTCTTGAAGTTAGGCGAGGATTCCGTCTCCAACGCGAGAAAAGGGATGTCCGTCGAGTTGTTTGGTGATGCAGAAGAAGGGTCCTCATTATTATCAACCCCGTCTCGTTGGAAGGGACTCCCTTCGCCTTCTCCCTGTTGGTGGTACCTTCGACTGTAAGGAATCCCCTGCGGCCCTCCTCGAACGCCTTCATCATTCTGCAAACTATGCTTCTCTGTAATCACAGTACTGGATTGACTAAATGTAATGGGGTGAATGGAGTAGCCACAGCCTGAGCAATCCACCAGAATTGTCAACTTGTCCCTGTGGTTCTTTTGGTGAGAATTGTGCGAATGCCGGACTCTGTGTTTGCTCTGCTTGTTATACCATTTTTGTACGGCTGGGGTTATGTCCAACTTGTGCCAACCAAGGGAGTCCAACATTATCGTTCTTGAGACCACGAGGTCCAAGTTCGCTTCCTGCAAAGAGAAGAGAGGATCTCAGAGGATGATTATAGGAGAAACCGGTTCTTCCGTCCAAGTGTCAAGCTCTCTCTAGTAACTCTCTCAGAGTTCCCTATCAGCTAGACTAAGTTGGAGGGACTGGCTACTAGTCTTTGATTCACATAGCCTTAATTAGTAAACTACTATCTGCTTGAATTAAAGGTCATTTGTATCCAGGTGGAGATTTGGTTGGGCTTACCTGACTATTCAAATGAACTGCGTGAGTATTTGAGTTCCCTTTTTGTGAGAAGTTTCCCGTGACCTGAAAAATATACAGGTTGACTCCTTTGGGATGAAGCAAATGGCCAAAGTGTCTGCCGATGGACGAGGTGTACTCCATCTTGACCCACAGATAAGCTTTCTTGACACGCACTCCAACTCCATACGCTTGATTACCCGCATACGAAAATGAGAGCAGAGTGTGACCATTGAGGACAGGACCTTAAATCAGAATCACACAAATGTCAGCTCAACTGTCTCTCTCCTTCGTCGCAGGAAATCATTTGCTTTTACAGCCATAACATTCACGATGATTATCTGCCAAAAAGGAAGCGACACACATAAAACCGAAGGGAAACATTAAAGCAAACGCTTTGCGAAGTGAACGCATAAACTCACTTATGGCTTCCACCACTGAACAATGCACAACTCACTCTGTACAAGAAGTCGTCAACCCGTCTAGAGTCTAGACAAGAATCGATATAGCTACAGAGCTATGGAAAAAATTGACCAACTTGTTTTTGGACTCGGTCCACCGTTCAGTTTTTAGGACTTTCGGCTCCTAATGTAATGAACAAAATCTCAGATTTCCTTCATGAACAATATGACCAAAAGAACAAGTCGAGACTTGCTCCTAAGCTTGGGCCACTTCTGCCAAACTTTTCGGGTCTTTTCCTCTCTGGCTACTCACTTGTGCAGTTCAGCACTCCAAATTCCAAAATAATTGAGATTTTACGTGATTGAAATTAAGTGTTAGAATCTACACTCTTCCTGCTTTAATTGCAGACCATAGAAATAATACTTCTTTTCTGTAGATGGCTCAGAACCATTATACTCTGTAACATAGGCATCCCCTGCGGAGCGTTCGCTAATTGACTTAATGGAGGAGTGATCCACAGAGCTCCACACTACGCTAGCTCATCTCTAGACTTTTAGAACAATCTTAAAACTTAATGCAGCCATTACGACAATAATAATTTGGAAATGGACCGAATGCACAGCAATGAATGAATGAATGTTGTAAAGCGGACGTGAGTCTCCTGTTTCAACTGGCGATGAGAGTTCAGGCGACTTTATTTGTGTCATAAAACAGTCTGGGCCTTAGAAATCACCTTGACCTATCCTAAATCTGAGGAATTAATGTTGACTAGAGCGATTAATGTGGCGACTCTTGATGATGAATAACACGATGGTAATTTGCGAAGGCCCTGTAACCGAGTCGAGTTACTTGATAAAGACAGTCTCGTGTCTCCCAACGTCGCTTTTGCTCAGACAGAATTCTGAGCGGTCGTAATGTCGTAGACGACTTCCTTTCTTGTAAGTTAGCTGTGCGATGATGTCCCTTAATCATATGTTGTTTAACCAGCAGTAAATTCATTATTGAAGCGATATTTCTTGTTTTTGGACGAGACAGCAAGCGGGACCCGCCCTGCCAGTGAATTCATTTACCAAGTATGGATCGAGCTGTGAATCCATATAAGCTACAATCGTTGATTAAATTAGATAGCGGAAAGAGGCTTATAACTTGCAGTCACAACAAGGAAACTTGTCTCCAAGAAAGCAATATAAAGATGAAAGATAAGAACAAATCAGAAAAAATAATTGCGCCCTACTGGGTTAGGATGTACTTTTAAAATCATTATGCAAAATGGAATCATAAGAAACTGTCTGCTCTCTTATGTCTGAAGGTTTCCTTTCCTCGAGGAGGTACACGTCGTCCGAACACAAGTTCGCCTCACATTTTTTCACAATACTCTGTCACACTTTGCTAAATGCGAGCTATTTTTTGTCTCTTAACTCTTTAAGTATTCTGCTAATAATCCATTCTGAATGAAAAGCTGTCAATACATATTGCACAGAATATAGCTGACGTAGGTCGTCTACTGTCTGCGTCTGAATAAACACACAGTCACCATTTGGTGGTGAATGGGACATTCTCAGATTCTTCCTCGACACGTGCAGCCCAATGAATTGCCACTGTCCTCGTCTTGACTTCTTGACTAGGAAAAGCTTAACATCTTCAATGCTACATTTTAAGCCAACGACTACCGAACCGAAGTCTGCGAGATGTGTTTAAATTGTCTAAATTCCATGATCATCAAATCTGACACACATTCAAGATTAATTGATATGTATCCAACTACCTCTTAGGATATGACTCACAGATCAAGTTGCCTTTGCTTCCTGTGTCCTAAATTCCATTATATTTTAATCCATGCAAATACTTTCTTTAAGCTGTTAATGTGCTTATTCTCATGGTCGTGTGGTGGAGTATGTTTAGTCGGGCAGAAAGGCTGCACACACACACGCATACCAGATGGGAAAGAATGTAAAAATCAACAGGAGTACAGATGAGTTTAAGGTACCTTTATCCGGGAAAGAGATGATTTCTGATGTTTTGGCATAACTGCCAGGGTTGTCTTCATCACCATGATGTGAACTATTTAAAGTGGGAGACGACCTGAAGGTAGACGTGCCTGGGTCATCTTGGTCGTAGTTCTCAGTCCTCCTCAAAGTTTCTATCACGAGATCTCTGGAAATTTGTTTCGACAAGTCTAGCTTAGGTTTCTCATTCAGCCCCAGCCTCTGAAGGATTTGCACTTTGACCATTTCCTTCCGAAGAGACTCTTCTTGTTGCAGGGAACTTGGGTGATTTTGCTTGAAGGAAGGAGAAGTGTGATGAGCAACATACTCTCGATGATCTCCAGCGTCTCCTTCAATGCCACTGCCACCACTTCTTTCACCTATCACAGTGACTTTTTCGCACGACAAAAAAATGATAACTAGGAGAAGATGCCTAAGTGTTACTTTCATATGGTGACCATAGACCATTGTCTTCGATGCCGTAAGAACTATGGGAGCTATTCAACTTCATGGATGTCATAAGAGTGTTCCACAGCGTTGATGAGAGAACAATCCAAGAACAGCCTCACCAGGTAGTGGCACCATGCCATTTCCCACAGAGAATTCAATGTTTCATTATCGAGAGTCACTGGAACACACTTTCCGCTGAAGTTTTCACTGCAAAGTCTTGCTGCATGCTCAGTCCATGTGGAAAGGTCGAAGGAGCCGAGCTGTGAGACAATTCCGAGACTAACTTGACTGAACCAGGTCTGTTGGAAGAATGGTTGTGATGAAGAATAGGTAAAGTCAAGTCAGTCAAACTACTCTTGTGCTTACAATTGATGATTTTTTACTACTACTACATCTTCTTTAAGACGATGCTCACAATTACCACTGCATATGCATACATATGCACTGTTGCTTCTCCACCAAACACGCTGCTGCACTCTCCTCATTATTCCAAGACATCACCACCACATCCAAATCATCCAAAAATCTTTTCATCTGTCTGACCGGTCTGTGGTGGCCTGTGTGCTTATTGCTCACAGCTACGTTGCCTCAATCAAGTTTATCTCTACAATCAACAACCAAAGTTTCCAGTCACCTCTCCTCATGCCATTTCTTACTAACTTTGCATTAACTGCATCATATACATCACTGTCAAATACTAATTGTAATATCACAGGTGAATATGCAACCTTCGCTGCTCCCACAACCTAAATCACTCACTGATGGTAACCACAAACGAGTTGTGCAATCTCCCAGGCTCCTTATTTTTCATTAAAAGCCTTCTTGCTCTGCGAGTCCCTGCTGTACACTTTCCTACTTGAAAGTTCAACTAGACTAGAAACATTTATATTAATACATTAAGTGCTCTCCACACACTAATCCCACACTCCTGAATTCCCCACCGTTCTGAGCTTCTGTGCGAAGAGAAAGCAAGTGAAAGTTGGACCTGCCATGACGAGTCTCCAGACTCAAACTGAGGGCGATACTCTAAAAGAGCAACTCTCAAACCGTCTGGCTGAGGGAATCTTGCAAAATCCACCACACATGGAGTCTGCATGGAGTCTGCCCTCCGTTAATAAAGCCCATACACCCTGTACCATTGGATAATGCATATAAGTCCATTTCCTGTTGTAACTAACTGAGCATTCCCTCGTGGGGTTGTTTTTGCTATGCACTTCTCCGTTCTCCGTCTATCTGTATGCATGTTTCGGGCCGTTAATCATAGAAAAGTATAAAGTCTGGTGCTTTTGTTAGTGTTAATTGGAGTGGGACATGCAATAGGCAGGGGAGGTTAGGAAAGTAGGATGCTAACCTCGCTTTCTCCGAACCTTGAGCGAGCGTGCGGCAGAAAAAAGAGATAAGAAGGACCAAATGGAGTATCGAAATATGTTTCATTTGTATTCTAGACAGTCAGTCAGTGGTCTGGGTGGTTCCTCTTTGTCCTCTACATTTTTACAACTCCCAAAAGTAGAGTGAACACGATCAACTACTTTTGTGCCGGCGTCTTCGCTTCGTGTGTATCTCTCAAAGTTGCTGTGTATCTATCGATTCTCAAGAGATACACACAGTCTGAAGAGTCTGAAGAAAGATCTCTTTTCTCTCACCCTTCCCTTCTTCTCAGTACTAATTCAAGCTCTTTAATCTCCACAAGTCTATTAATTTTTGACCAAACTCATTTGAGTCTATCAACTTCAAGTGAGACAATTACGCTGGGAGTTTTTCACGAATAAACTATCATGGCTTTTCCTTTTAAATAAAACATGTTGGGCAGGGCACCCTATAAGTCTGACTGTGTACCGGGGGAGTCTCTCTCTCCTAGGGTGATCATCACACACACAAGGGGGGATGTATAGGGAAGTTATTCAGACAATTACTTATTCCGAACAGTACTCATCATTATCATACTTCTGCATGGTCATTACTACAAGAGAGAGAGAGAGAGAGAGA
>JAQGAC010000837.1:0-18425 GCA_034696585.1 Isotomurus maculatus
TGGAACTTATTACCTAAAGAAATCAAACACGGTGACTATGAAAATATTACGTTTTTGTTACAACAACATATAGTTAAGAAAAGAAGTAAAACTTTGTAATATTCTTATCTTGTTATAAGTTACAATAATTTTATAATCAATGTAGCCTAGTTAATGTCTTTGGTTGTAAATCAGTTAATTCAAACTGTGTCCTTTGACAATAAAGATTAATAATAATAATAATAATAATATAAGATAAAATCAAGAAGTTAAAAATCATCAGCGTTTTGTTGGCAGTAGACGTAAATACTGCATGATTATGCTTCCCTGAACAAAAGAATGCTTTAATTAGATTATTTTATTTGTGATACAAATTTGATTGGGCTTACATCAAACATCACCTTGATCCGGTTGGTTCCAAAGACAGTTCCAAATCAAAGGACACCTGTATTACTCGATAAAGTTAATTAATATGGAATACTTGCACTCCATTTCCCAACGATAAAGTGTTAATTTAACAAAGAATGGGATAACAAGTTTACTAGTACACAATAAATGCGACTGCCAAGTTAATGAATTGAATTCGAATTGGCAAGCTAATTAAGGGCAACCATTTTTTAAGCCTTAGTTTATTTATATCGTTTATTTATATCTGTTTATTTATATTTTTATGTATCATAATTTATTTAAATTTACCCTCAACTTTTACGAATGTCAATCGTCATTGTAGTCTTTTTACCAATACCAACTTTAATTTCTCATTTTTCACATTTTTCAAATATTCCACACATCCATTTGCTTACAAGTTAAATACATTTACTAGGAAATAATAACTCGGAAACGTTCAGAAGTAATAAATCGAAAACTTGCTGGGATTATAAAATACGGAAATTTAATCTTAGAAACATAAAATTGGGACCTTAGTTGGAATAAATATGATGCGTTGGTTCGGTGGAGGATTAGTTTACAACCAAATGTCTCTCTAGAAGCTACTCATAGGTTGAAGTATCAACGGACGAATCAGTAAGTGCGAAAGATGGGCAGCTCTTCGAATTTAACCTTCATTTCCAACCACGAAGACTTCTGCAATAACAGAAAAGTCTACGGGTTTTTTCCACGAAGTTCCTCATCGTAGGTTTGCATTTTATTCTTCTCCTTACACGGCATTACCTTGTAAGAAGGAGACAACCATAAACTATGTTGTTTCATGTGTGATTTTATTAACTACGATTCATCCAAGTCCATCAATTATGGGCCGAGGAAAGATCAACATTTATTGGAGCAATAGGAGGGTGTGGAAGGAGAGACCTTTTGCCTTTCCTATTACTCCCAGCAAACCCGGGTAACATTGAGAGAGAGCGGAGTTTGAGATTCTTGTGGTGGTGGTGATGGAGGCTAAAAATAGCCCCACTCCTAAACCACCAACTCCTCTCATACCTTCCTCATCCTCCCTTGTCACAATAATCATAAGAACACCAAATAACAATACCATATTAGGAAGTTAATTCATGTGACACAACTAAATCTTCCAAAGTATTGTCAACAGTAACGTAAACTCAATCAGTTATGGATCGGCACTCGTTCTTAGATAAAGAACTTAATTAAGTTTCCCGGACACTAAAGTTTGAAATGAAAAATTACCTTAAAAAAGCTACGTGAGAAAGAGAGACAAGAAAGTTTCAGGATTCATAGCACAAGTTTGAGAAGATTTCTTCCCAGGAAGAATGAAGCCTCACAAGTGTAAGAAGATTTCTTCCCAGGAAGAATGAAGCCTCTCACTTGTGGCTGAGTAGGATGGGAGGATGTGTGCGTGGCATGACTGCTGGAGATTCATAGGACATCTCCAGCTTATCTGCGATAAGCAAATGAGCTGCAGAGGCGTCCATCATTAGGCATGCAGGGAGACCTGCATGCTTGATCATGAGCAACAAGAATAGCTGGGCTCTTATATAGGCTATTCTTTACACTGGTTATATATTTTTGCAACTATATTTATGGATTGGTTTAACGATCTAAATTGTTTCATCATCGTTTGATATGTCATTTTTATTAGCGGAGGTCACATTGAACTAAAGTATTGTCAAAAGCAAAGAATATGTGACTTCGAGGTGATTTGGATCAGTAGTGATCATGGTTTGCTCTGATTTCAAGTTTCATGTTTTACAATCGAAAACATTTACATACAACCTTTTATTAATATCAAGCACACTATCTTAGTTTTTATAAATCTCTGACTTAGCAGCTACGGCTTCATAGTGAAATGACAAGGAACTGCTTAAATAATAATATTTACTTTTCAATGATGTTTGTCCTAGGAATTTTAATTGCTTGTTTCCCAAGCAACACCATTGTTTGAGGTTACTCCACAGGTCTCTCCATCCTCCACACTTATTATTAAACGACATCTTTTTTACGGTATAGGTAGGATACTTCTTATTTTATTACGCAAGCTTTCGACCACTAACTGTTGTCTTCATCAGGCAATTTCCAAAAATTAATTACATTACCGGTAGCTTATTATTACATAAGCAAATAATATTCTCTGCTCTAACTAACAAAATTCTCCTGGTTACCATTTGTATAGTTTATATAATTGTTTGAGCTTGTCTACCTGGTTATTGCATATAACGAAAAGCTTCTTCATGAAATTAAAATCTACTCAGCGTGGATACCTTTTAAAGTATTTTCGCCAGGTTATATTTACACGGTTAAAAAATAACTGGTCTGAAGACCCCCAATACAGTCAGAGGATTATGATACTTATACAGTACCATGGATTGCTTTATAACCCAAATCGCCACGCAACAACATACAAACCCCTTTTTTGTCATTTCATGAATACCCTTAATTTTCCTGAGGCCCAAAGTCTACAGTAACTTCGATTTCCTTGTTTAATAAGTAAATTAATAAATAAAACTTAAGCTTAACATCAACTTTAAGTTGCTGATTCATTCGCTTCATGAATAATAGATGCAAATATTTCTAAAATAAAACTCCTAAAGAGTTACTACCCGTACTTTCTTTAATAAGTTTGCACAAGCACAGAAATGAACGGTGGTTTATGCTGTTATCATTAAGATGACATTTTATTCATGAATAATAAACACAACTGAGACATTTAGAGAATAAAAGTTGAACATTAAAATACTAGCAGAAAATTATGAAGTAAAAACTAATACCCCAAAGCTGACTTTTTATCAACGCTTGAATTCTGTTTCTTATTTTATAGCTGGAAGAGTCAAAACGAAGCTGTGAGCTTCAAGTGGTTAACCAAACCTTTCTGCTTATGAAAGACAGAATCCAAATATTGCTCCCAAATCCTTAAATATATGGAGACCCTATCTTTAAAACTGAACTTGTAAATTGTGAGAGTGTGAATTCCTGAATATGTCGTATTTGCGACTGAAATTTTTCTTGCCACACGCCGATTATCTTCATTGTCGTAAACTAACTGTTCGCTTATATCAGCACTTAACATTTTCAATGTTCTTTCCAATTCATTCTTGCATTCATTCCAACTCCAGTTTTTTCTGTAATGGATAGTTTTGCTTGACGAAATTACTTTTGTGCAAGATTTCCAAACCACTGGAATCCCACACCGACCTCTTACAAGTTCGAAAACTTTCGCTCCTAATTCTAAATCACAATCCAAACATTCTTGAAGCTCGTTGAAACTGAGTGTGCTCAAGTCCCACATAGTAATCTGTTCCCTCTGATAATAAGCTCTTGCCTTCACGAGAACTTTTTGTCCCGTTGTCCCCTTCAGACCTGGAATGGAGTCGATAGAAATACATTTTGAATATCTGGATACTCCAAAATCCGAAAGAATAGTGATTCCAGCTGGTCTTGTGTATTTCAACGCGAGTTTTGCAAGCAGCTTATTGCTCCCTATTCCAGCGGAACAGCTTAAGTCCAGCGCTTCCATTATGTTCTGTTGCAGCCTTTCCATAATTGCTCCGGCAATTATTAATCTTTGTTCGCTGTAATATTTTGAGTTCCTTCGCAGATCGTTATATCTGTGTAACACGTCTACTCCTTTGATGACGCTCCACTCTCCGTACAGGTGAAGTTTTTCTGAATATAAATCCCACGAATTTCTACAAGGACTTTCCAGATATTTGTCCACATCCTTTCCCAAGTCCAGATACAACTCGTCCACCGATGCAAGTTCCAGAATGAAGTCCATCCCGTATTTCTTCTTGAAGTCCATTATGGTCCAATAAACATTTTTGGAGGTACTCCGAAGACGGTTCTTCTCCGGTTTGTCAAATCTTTCATCCTTAACGAGAATGAGCAGCCCGGGTGTGGATAGCTTGGCTTTTTTCCAACTTATCGAGCGACTAATGCCCATTTCTCGTGCAACATAGTTGAGGGATATTATTCTGCAATTTCAAAATATTCACAGTGTGCTTAATTGTTGTCTATTACTTGATGTAATTGTGGCTTAAAAAATATATTACCTTGAGCTGTTCTTTACTGTAAGAATTACAGGTCTCTTATGTAAAATTGTTCTCCAATTCCTTGGATGACGGTATTTTAAATAAATTTGCACTTCAAAGCAATCCAAGTCAACTATGCTGATGACTCTAGAAAGCTGCTTATCTTCACTACGCATAATCTGCATGTTGCACTTCATGTTGATTTCCAGGTCCTTTAGAACAAAGCACTTTGCACTTGCCACTTACACCAATTTATATTTAGGGGAATTGTTCACCACTGAATAAGCTAATCAATGTTTAGAATTACTAATCTTGAGTTTCGATTACTTAAAATCCTAAATCCATGAAACTATTTAGCTGTGTGGATTCTTATGTGTTTGAACAAAGAATGAGAAGAATGAGTAGACAATATTTGTAGCATTTCTGAGTGAAGTCACGCAAGACAAATACACTTCCTTGTAATATGATCTCAGAACTCGCAAGCATACACACAACACAACACAAAGTTATTGCCTTCAATAACTACGAGCCGATACTTCCTTACTGACACGCATCATGCGTTTTCATATACAAACTTGTACTTACAGGAATGATTGTATGGACTTGCCGGCTTAATATTATTACGAGCTAACTAACTCTGTACTAAATATAAAATTATTCACTATTCAAAACAGTCCACATGCAACATCTCAATCAGAATATTGTACGATTACAAAGAATGTGATTAATCCATTATGCAAGAGAATTTTTTATAAATAAGATTGAATTTCTGTTTGGAAGTTTACGAAGGACAACTTAATTCGCAGTGTAACTGTGTTCACTGAAGCTTAATTAAGTAACAAATTATTGACTGACCTACAGCAAAACCCTTTCTAATTGCACTTCTGCATAATGTCTAACATTCCGGGTTAATCATTTCCTCACGATTTTATAATGAGGTTCATGATTCGAAGACTTACTTTGTCTTCTCCCCAGTCACAAAATATCTACGCCTTTACTTGGCCAGACACTTCTCGTTATTTAACCTTCATCAGTTTTAAGTCCATTCCGATTTACCAAGTGGGTTTAATGTAACTTAACTTCGTGTTGGTAATGCATTTTGTACGAGGTGTGATATATAAAGATGTGCAAATATTATTACCCTGAAGACAAATTCAGCTCAGGGAGAGGTTTCTGAATAAACTAAAAGGAGCAATAATGCAAAAGGTTAATGCAAATTTTGTTAAATTGTGTTGCCCTAGCTCATTGAGATCAGCTTGAAATCAGCTTGTTAGTAATTACAAAGTTTAGTTTAAATGACTGGTTGTAAAATTAAATAAAGTACATGACAATTCTCCTGTTAATTAGGATTATTGATTTACTACTGCACAGGTGCCGTAAATGTGAACAAGAAAGTGAACAAGATTCAATAACATATTTGGCGATGAAATCTGATTGGAGGAGACTACGTTGATTTATCTTGGTTAAACTATTACCAAAGTAATCAGTTTAACAATTACCCTCTCAAAACGTAAACTGTGATTATTGTAAAGGTATTTTTTAATTAACTTTGTAAACGCTACCTCATACTAAGTAAATAATAAACAAGGATGAGAAAAAAGGATTTTTGTATCGTTCAGGATACTAACCTTAATCTGAAGAATTAGGGAAAGCAGGTAAGCTAAATGTAAAAGAACACATTCTGTGCAGCTGTAGTAGAGTGTTTTCCTCGTGTGTAACTCCTAAAACTGGTAGTAAAACTGCAGATCTTGTTTTTCCATTATCTATTTTTAGGCTAATTTTGAGGGGAAATCTGTAACATCCACTGGGTACGCAAGAACACAAAATAATATTCTCGCTTACATTCCTCATAATATTCCATCCACAGAAGTACATTGGTTTTCAAGGCACACACTCAACACGGCGAAGGTTTATTTGCATTGTCTCATTAAACTGACATAGTTTTGATAAAAATTCATTTATCTGCGAAAACATTATCAATCCGATTTGGCGAAAGGAATTAAGGTTGTTTTAGGTTAACTCATATCACACATACATTATTCTATGGGTAATTTTACCCACTAAACAAAATTGTAAGTGAGAAATTTAAACTACATGAAATTACATCAATTCGAAAAACCACTGATTTGTTTTGTTAACAATTTACAGTTTCAGTTCAAGTGAAACTTATTCTTGCATGAGAACATAATAGATACTTTGTCGGGTTGGAATGGATTATTACCATCATATTCTCTGTTGGAGGTAACATGACAGTTCTTTCAGGATTGGTTAAAAATTAGATTATTTATACTATGGCAATGATTAAATTATATTTATTTTCTTTCAGGACGCTGAACCAAGAAAAATCAGAAGGGTTCCAGCTGAGTTGTCAAAGCTAGAATTTTTTTATTCTTCTAGGTAACCTGTGCCGGTCATTATTATATTATGAACTATGCCGCATATTATTAACATTTAATTTACTTAATTTTTGAAGGTGGAACGTCGCTGTCGTCATCGATGTGGAAGTTGAACAATAGTCCTGCCTTAAGGAAAGGGTTTGCTTTGATTACGAAAGGAGGACAGGAAAACCAGACGCACTCGGTAGAATTCATAAGTTGTATTGCTGCAAGCGAGTAAGAAAAATTTGTGAATGTTTTTACACAGCAGAAGTACTTTTATTCGTCTTGAATGTTTCGGGTCCTTGTCGTTTTCGAAATGTTAGTTGTAGTTTTGAAGAGTTCTGAATAGGTTTACTGAAGTGTAAATATTAGTAAATATTAGTAAATGTAAAACTAAAGAGGTCCATGTCGTTTGAAACAATATTACCTCAGTAATGTTTTTAGCACTAAGCGCCTAAAGGTTAATTATTCTAAGGAAGTAAGCTGCAGATTTCAAGGAATCGATAGTATATTTTGTTAAAAAAAATTAGATTTGGTAATGAACATTTATAAAGTAGTTGGAAATTCACGCTACACCTACTTTTTACTGAGAAATTGCGAGACTGAATCCAACCCGTACGACACTTTTGAGATAATACAGGAGTCAGCAAAGTTAAATATGGCTGACGATTAATTTTGAGCACACTATAGAATGAAGACCATTCGGTGCTAAATGTCTCTCTTGCCAGGACGCAACATTATCGAAAGAAGTGGAGACGCAACACTTTTGGGTACAGGGGGTTTTCACAGACGATTGCGTTTTTGAAAGTTTTCAATTAAAAAAATTAATAAGCTATAACGTGTTGAGTGGGTTTTAAACGCAACCTTTCTCAATCGTAAATGGAATTTTTTTTAACCATTACTTTATTTAAATTTGAAATAAACCACTTGGAGACTTAATCTCCAAATGCTCATTCAGTGTTTTATAATAAAGCAATTAAGCAAAAGTTAAAACCCGAAATCTGATATAAAAATCAGTTGCCTTTGTAATACGCTTGTCCCAATCTTCGATATCCTTGTCTTGAACAAAGATTTTAGAAGTTCATGGTGTAAAGTTTCCCATAAAACACCATACAAAGTACTCATTTAACTGTCCACTATTAACATTTGTGATATAGTTTTAACAGGCTACAGTGATTTCAACAATACTTGAGTTGAAATTGTTATGAAAATTGTCTGTATTACTACTTTATAGCTAAACTACATTATTTATAGATTGATCCAAATCGAACAGTCATTAGCTTTGCCAGCCGTTTCTTACAGAACTTTTCCTACGTAAAGCTAACGTATAGGAATATTTAATACTTGTTAAAGATTTGTCAATGGAGGTATTTAAACTAATTTAAATTTATAATATGGCTTGGCGGTTAATCCCTGCTCGTTGTAAATCCTGTGGTATAAAGGATATACATACATACTTAACAAAACAAGTCGGACGGAAAACATTGCATGGAAGCGTATATGTCGTCATATTATTAGAATACAAAAATCCTGCAATGGACTTTTAGGGAAAAATGGACGTATCTACATTGATCTCTTCTCACAGCAAGATTGTCTTTGATCAATTTGGACATTTTCTGCAAGTGTATTGTGAAGGGAAATATTCTCCTTATCTGTATCCCTAAAGACTTAAAAATTTTACTGCTGCGTAGTTGGTAAACGGAGTACTTGTGTCTACTAACCTAAATTGTGGATTTGGCGTCCTTGTAGAATCCACCGATTCAATATTTTCAGGAAGTATAACGGGCGGGAAAACCCCTTTACCCTCTGCTCCGACATTATCAACAAACGCCTCTTGATTCTCCATGATAATTGATTATCTTATTAGATCAATTGTTTGATACACGGAACATTGTACAATTACTATATCAAGACCCCCAAAAGTTCGCCTACTGCCTAGTCGGCCAAATGGAGTACTTGTATCTTCTAGCCTAATTTGTGGATTTGGCATCCATGTAAAATCCACCACTTCTACGTTTTCAGGAGGTATAACGGTCGGTGGAATTACATCACACTCTATGCCGACTTTAATAACCACATCCTCTTGATTTCCATTATGGATAGTCTAAATCAATCATTCATCATCAGTCCAGTGATACTTCTGGGTTTAAGAATATGGACTTAAGTGTTCAGACTTCTACCCTCAATCGTGTATACCGGTTTTTCAGTACTTGAAAATGACTGGACATAGGCAATTGCTCATAATAATCGGCTCCTAATACCAGTTCTCAAAAACTTATTAGAATCTTGTTTATTTCTATATCGTTGTTTTCCATCTTGCCTAGTATGGAATCTGTTCATTTTCATATCCTTTCAAATTGTTATTTTCTTTATTGTCTGTCATGTCAACCTTATTTAAATCCAGGGCTCACAATAACAGACCTCCGAATTCATAGATTTTAATTCTATTCTCTATTCTATTCGAGTATATTTTCTCTCTCTATAAAGGTCAGACGAGCACTTGTCTAGATTTCTAAATCATCAATCAGCCTTGTTATATACCCCATAAAATCTCCATATAGTAGCGTCCACTCCTGAATTTTAGGGGCGGATTTAAAGATTACTTTCAATTCATTTACTAATTGCAAGTGTCCTAAAATTATCACACCCTAAGCTTTTAGATTGCATTTGGTTGTCTGTTCATTAAGAACCGTTTTGACTCGTACCTGCAGGCACCTAAATCGCTTGTTCAAGTTTTCATATCGCTTAAACTTATGTTCACTAGTTTTGTTTGAATCACTGAAGTAAATGTTCGCAATCCCTGAATCCCTTTTCATACAAATAATGCGATGACTTAACGCATTATTAGCAGGGGGAAGCAATAAATAATTTACTAAAATTGAATCAACATTACGGAAGAATTCTTTAATAATTCGTTTTGCCTGGCTTATATTGCATTCAGATATTGATTAGCGGTAGAAGATTGAACAGCTTTCGGTTAAATAAATAGATCGAGTTTCCTCTGCATCGTTTTGGGAAAATCACTTTCATCGATAAGGTTTCTATTGGACTCAACTCAGTAAATTAATCTGAGTCAGAGTCAGATGTTGAATTGGAAGCTGACGATGATTCGGAAGCTGATGATGATGTGTAGCCGGATAATACAGACAACTCATCTTAGTCAAAGAACTCAGTATCTGTAGATGAGACTGAGCATTCATCTGAGTTTTCAGAGTCAGAAAATACTTGTGGTCTGTATAATGAAAATCATGCACTTGATCCGATGATGGAGAACTAATTTTCCGCAGGAACAATCACAGAATATCTTATGAGATTTTCGCTTATTTTAAATGTATATTCAATTAGTAACCAAGCGTCTGAAGAAACCATTCCCTTTATGATATTTCACACGGTATTCGTACTTATCATATTTGCTTTCACCCTTCTGTGAATCTTACATTGCCCCTACAATCTGAAGCAAGACAGTCTGTATTAAATTTTAGATTTGGCTGACTTGTACCTTCATGTTTCAAAAATTAAAATTTCACAATATTTTCACTACCTAAGACAATTTCTGTGACACTTTCTCTTTAGGTTGATCTGCACCCTGAATTTTTCAAAAAATTAACTTTCGAAAAAAATTTAGAATAGCAACAAAACGTTAAATTTTAATTGCTAATTTGCATGCAGGTCCCCTGCATGCCTAATGATGGAAGCTTCTAGAACCTCATCTCCTTATCGGAGATAAGGCCGGTCACCCAACTTTCTGCACACACACATCCTCCCCAAGTCCGGAGCTCCAAGTGAGAGGTTTCCTTCTTCCTTGGAAGAAATCGCCTCTAACTTGTGTCGAATCTCTTGCTGTCCGTGTCTCTACACATAAATATTTATACATATATGTTTTTAATTTCTTGGAAACCGGAGTTTCCAAGAAAATTAATACTTTAAGTGTTTGCGGGGGAACTCGAGACTTCTCCCAGCAATACAAATATACTTTCATTTTGACGGCTTTTTCCTTACTTAGCCACCCTGAATTTTCGGAGCTTTATTCACGTGTTCCTGACTGTGTGTACGTGTGTGTGTGGGAAGCGTGTTACCTGCCTGCAGTGCCTGAGCCCGTAAACTTTCGGAGACCTGCAGCGTTTGTCCTACAAGGTCCTAGAGACCAGTGTTAGTTTTAGGGAAACGGGTTGTTTGGGTGACGACTGAGTTGGGCACTTACCTAAAGTGGATCTACGGGAGGATAAGGGAACCCTTCATCGGTGTCCCCTTGAAACGGACCACAGGGTCAGATGGAGCTAATTGGGATTAAAAGGAGTTAGTAGGGGTCAGAGGTTAATCTATTTTTTGGGGCAGAGTGAGACTTTCTCTCATTCTAATATTAGGAATATAGCGCTCTAATATTAGAGAGTTAGCGTATAGCTTTATTCTGGTGGGGGCAACCAGGGAATCCCTGAATTCGGGTTTTTCCCATTCCTATTTGAGTCAAGCGAGTCAGTAGAGCCTATAGTTTGAGTTCACTTTCGGGTTAATTCGGGGTTATTGTGTAAACTGGGTTTTCCCTTTAGAATAGAACCTACACTAGTTAATTGGCAATTAAGATTATTTTTGGAGTTTTCTGATTTATTGCATCGGGCTTTTTCGTTTTGATTCTCATCTTGGCTATTCATTATTTACTGCAAGGGAGCGAACTGAATTTAGTAAACAGGGATAACGTCCTTGGTGGATTAGGTGTGCAGAAGTGGGCAACCGCCACACTCATAGGCCTTATCGAACGAGCACAGCCTTACACTGGATGCTAAGTTTGTCAAACTAGCAGAAACGTACTCCAGAATAATTTTTGAAATTCTAATGTCTAAAGCAGACGTACAAATAAGATATGCTGCAAAACTTCCCTTAATTTTCTGACTGAATGGGCACTGTATGTCTAGAAATTCTAAACTTACAGCACACGGTTCAATATTACTTAATGTTTTGCAATGAAGATGATTTAAGACATAATGAATAAGTTCTTAATGCCTTCCTTTATCCTGCCTTGTAATGCTAATCACCTATTTTCTGAAATTTTTAAAGTATACTTCACACGGAAAGTATATACTTTGGGTTTCGACTTTGCAACGGGAGTTTTTGTTTCCTTTGATTGCAAGTTTATACTCATTTAGGCTTTCTCGTTCGGTTATTTTTAATAAATTTAGAACTTATCAATAGTCCTTGCATACACATGTAAAGAATCTCATGTTAACAGGTTGATATTTCTCGGAGCTATATTAGCATGTATCGTGAGAACCAATTGTCTATCCTATTGCTACAATCGAACCCGGGTAGAAGAGAGGGAGTGGAGTGCGATACTTTTGTCAAGTGATAGAGGAGGTTAAAAATAGCTTCAATCCTTTACCACGTACTCATCTTCAACCCTCTAGTTCTTCCCTTGTCTCAGAATTCATAAAACATTCATCGGAAGGTTTATTCAATTATATTTATCAGTAGATTGGTGAGCATATCTGAGCTTGACAGGGGTATTTGGAAGTTCTAAAAAGCTCTTCCAGTCCTTTGTTTCTACTTCAATATTTCTACCAAATAATGAAATACAAAGGGCCTAATCTTAATGAAAACTCTCACTTGAAAAAAAGCCCTATTTCATCCTAAATGAAATTCAAGTGTTCCAATCAATTCTGTGTCAGTTGTGGTACACTCATATTAGCGCTCAGCACCAAACTTACTTAATAATACCCACCTTCAAATCTGTTATTGAGACCAATTTGAACCGATTTATCTTGAGAATTTTAATGCTTGATTTCTATTATAAAGCTTCACAAGTGACGAACACTTCAATTCATCAATTTATGCTTTTTTCTAATGTATGTTTTAGTAATGTTTATATCCATTGGGCTATATAGATTTCGTTGAGTTTTATGAAATCGTTGTCAAAGTATTTCAAACAGGTTAGGTTAGGACTCATGGCACAATACGTTTTCAATTCCAATTTGAGTAGAAGGGTGTATTTTCTGTTTGCAAAAAACTGTAATCTGGCCAAATACAAACTGAATCTGCTTTTTGAAATGTATAAATTATTTTGATCTTGGCGATGGAAGTAACGGTATTTTCAACCATCAAAGTAAAATACGATCAAGTTTTTGTGCCATAACATGTTTCAGTTTTTAATCACGAGGATTGCTGTTAAATGAAAATACCTTTCAATTCAAATGATACTAAAATTTGAAAAAACAGCTCGAAGCTATTCTGCTGTAGTCATTGTAGAAAATATACGATAGTGGTTGGGTAGTTCATTTGTATACATTATAAATTAAGTCAGAGTAATGTATTAATATGTTACTAATTAAGTTACAAGATCCATTTAGTTATGTTAAAAATAATTTACTGTGAATAAAGAAATACAATTCCTTCACTTAAATTTTGAACGTTATCTAAGGTCCTTGTGTTACTGTACTTTTTTGTACTTAATATATAAAGTGATACAAAAATATAACCAAGTTTATACGTTTGATGTTTGTCTCTTGATGTTGGCTAGCGTGATATATTCTTTGTGCCTGATAATACAATTTTGTAATAGAATGATAATTACATTGTGCGAGATTAAAAGATCAATATGTCGCCGTCAGAAGACAAGTAATAGATTTACAGTACAATTAAGCATTTGTGAAGCGAGGAAGAATGAGAGGCTAGGCTCGGAGCCCAGCTTCTCCCATAAGCAATAGTGTGGCGTTAGACTAGGTCCCGCATACTATTGCATTAAACTCTTTGTATTATATTTATTTGTCAGTCAATTTGATTGGAACTATGTGTTTATATTTAAGAAGATATTTACTTATTATTATAGCATTTATGTAATATTTCCAGATGTTACAAATGACTTATTTCCTAATTAGAAAGATTTTTTGTTTCTTCTGCCCTTTTGTATGTAATCTTATGCAGTTTATGGCTAGGCCAAAATATTTGTATCTGTTTGTATGTTAAGTAAGGCTACGGAAGCAAAACTGCCTAGCCCCATGTATTTCATTTGTGTGTGCGTGAGTGTGCGCGGATTTATTGTTGCGTGATTGGTCGATGTGCGGCGCGTAATGTTCAGTACGTAGAATAACGTTAGTGACTTAGTCGGCGGTTTGTTCTTTATGTTCTTTGTTCTTGTGGATTTTACACATTATTCTTTACTTACACCTTTGTACTCGGCGAGTGTAGACGCAATAGGTCTTCTTCCGATTCAATAAATAAGTCAAATTAAAATTAAATTGTTCCGAGCGTGGTACGAGATTTACAACCTTTATTCCACCACCCACAACTCTTGTCCTCAGACGTAGGTTTGTCTTCGGAGATTTTTCGACTGTATTGCGACGGTTACAAAATAGAATGTATCAAAATACTTGGACGAACCTTATGTCCTAAGGTTCCACTAACAAAACTTGGTCTGGCAATTGCCGCATCAAATGTCAGTTCGAAACTTTTAAATCGCTTCGAATTGAAAGCTTCAAATTAAATTTGCGATTCCGATTGGATTTTCTTCCATTAAAAAACAGCAATTCACGATCATTTAACAAAACTGGAATATTTTACTGTAAAAACCGTTTCAAATTCTTCAACAAATTCAAAGCGTTTCAGATGGGGATAGGACAAAATGACCAGGCGTAAAAATGATAATTCTGTTGACTTTGGTAACCTTTTCATGAGCTTCACTTCATTTCAAAATTTTTCAAGGACTAACAATAAAATTTTGGAAACACTTTGAACTAAGTGTTTTGGAAAACTATTCCCCTTTTAATTGCAATTTCCCGTTTGCTTTAATTTCACATGGTTCGTGATCTACGAGACGGTTTGGGTGGTCGGCTAAAAGCACCTGGTCGTAGAAATTGTTTACTTCGGAACTGCCCATTAAATTTCTCACTCAGACTTGAATAGTGTCCTTATCATCCGATTAAAAAAATAATCAGAATGGAATATGGAAAAAGTCAAAAACTTCTTGGCATGAGGACTGAATTACCTTCCGTTAGAATGTTTTGCGCTCAGGTCGTAGAATAATTCGTAAATACTTGGATACTTAGCTATGCGATTAATTTGTAGGAAGCATTTCAATTGATATCAAGCAAATTTTTGAAGCACAGATAAAATAAATGTACATGCAATTAAAAATCAATTCGTTATCATTTTTGCGAGGATCACGACAGAAAAAGTTGGAAATTAAATTCGTTTCGTGGAAACGTTCTCTTAGGTTCGGATATACTATGCGGTTGTAAAGTAGGAAACAAGCTTAGCTTGGGTTTGTTATTTATTTATTTAGCGCTCCTCGCCTAAGAGAAAGATGTCATCAGCCCGCTTCATTAGTTTATATTATTACGATACGGGATGTATTATGGAAGAAAAAAGGAGATATCATTAATGGACAAATCCTAGAAGGTATTTTTTTCCTCATGGATAGTACCAACGTCAATTGCGACGTTGCAAATGGAAATTAGCAAATGATTTCGTGAATATTTTTATTAGATTACAAAGGTTTGGAGCATGTCATTTGCAAAGATGACAAGTTCATTGAATTCAAAACAGTACTACATAGTCTTAGGTAATAGTTTGTCAACCCTTGCTGCATCATGAACCGGGGGTTCCAGATTCGAAGAATTCATGACAATATGAAATAAGGAAGCTTCTGCCAATTTTCTATCTGTGAAGGTATCATTTGAAATTTAATTCGTAAATTTTTAAGAAATCCAAAGTTGAATTTGATTTTTTTATAAATACTAACAAAATGATATTCGTAAGAGAATCTGCAAAAGTAATTATTTGACTTAAACACTTACCAAAAAGATCATTGTGAAATCAGTAGTCATAAAATTATTCTTTATTGCTCCATAATTTGCGGATCGCTTGAATCGTCCTTCGCGTGGCGATGGGCGCAAAATACATAACAAACCCAAGCAAAGCTTGTTTCCTACTTTACAAGCGCATAGTGTATTCGAACCTAAGAGAACTTTTCCACGAATCGAATTTTTTTCATTCTGCGATAAAGCAGAACAAAAGTTAAAATTACATCTTTAAATAAGCCATGCGAGAATCATACTTAATCATGTGAATGTTGTTCATTGATAATTTATTAGTTCAGCTTCTGTTCCCATAACTTTTTAAAATTATTTACACCAAAAGCAGTCAATTTTTTGGTTTCAAACATTTTGAAGTACGACGTGATTGTATTTATGTAGTTATAGGAGGCTCTTCTTGCTGTGAGCTCTGCCGAAGCCGGACTTATTCCGGAAACTCCTATACACTCTACAAAGCTGATATTTTACGACGTGATTAGTGTAATACGTAAAATTACAATAATTGGAGGAAATGCTTACAGTTCCGGTTGATCTGTTGGAAAATTTTATCTTTTATCCAATTAAGTTGAAGACACTTTGTTGTGATGCAAATATCTTATGAATTGTTTTCGTGTAAACGACTCCGGGTTATTGCGCGTTGATTTATCATATTACGTTGTTGTTGACAATTGTCACCAAATTCTGGGCAATCTATGACAGGCTAAACATCAACGAATGGACAGAATAATGACGAAGGCCACGATGCTCATCCTGCCATCATATCTTACATAAAAGAAAGATAAAATATATATTATTAAAATTAAGTGGCCAACAACTGAAACAAATATGAGCGTGCCTCATTGTTGCATCTGTATTCAAATGTTATGGCTGAGATATCACTAATTAAAGGCTTGCGTCAATTTGGATAACTCAATGCTTGTTTTATGCCACGGATAATCAACCTCTTGTGCGCGGAGAACGGCAAATAAACTGTTGATAAAGACAAATAATTCGTATCCTGTTTGCGTCATAATATTATTTGACGATTCTCTAATTTACATAGAATAAATAAAAATGGAACCTCATGCCTCATTCTCCCATGGTGGACTGTGCTGGGAATGTGTACATAAAATCATCAACATCCCACAAAGATGAGACTTAAGTTGCTGGTAATTATTTTTCTTGTCCTCAATGCGCAGCAGGTAAGTAGCAAATACAATAAATAAAAAATACCAACCAGTTCTAACGAAATCTTCATTTAGATTCCAGATCCAAATTGTCTGCGGGCCAACCCAGAAGTCCTGGATGCGGAGTTTAATTTATTTAACAAACACGAAGGCAAATCCGGTAGAACAGGAGAAGATGTTGGAAAACTTGGAGCTATTATTTCAACCAGATTCAAACGAGCTCATGCTTATGCAGCCTTCTCACCAGGTGAATTAACAATCGCTTATTTACAAAACCAGCTAATTTGACCAAGAATTTTACTCTCTAGCTGACATGGAATTCTTTGTTAATGGTGTCTATCAAAATCCTAGCAGAAGGAAAGGCTTTCAAATATTTGTGCAGATTGGTGGTGATAAAGATATAGGAGGAAAGAACCGAACTCTCAATGTGTACAAACAGTATTATTATGTCATCACTAAGCTAAATTCCGGTCGCGAAGGCCTTTTTGTTGGACTGTACTTAAACATGCTAGCTAGCAACCTTGAGGACCAGTTGGCTGCAGTAGAGGGTGCGTTTGGTATGAAAGAGAATTTTACGTTCCCAGTAGGCAATGCCTTAGAAGACTGCTTTGCAGCCTTCAGAGTAACACATAATCTTAAATACCTCCAGCGAATGCAATTCATAAGCTGCGAAGTAAAACCAGCTAAAATATCTTCGCCAGAACAATCTGCTACTTATGTCATGCAGAAGTGTGATGAACTGCGTGATATAGCAATCTACGTCAACATTACAGCAGAGATAAACTGCGCAGTTCATTACCCTTCGTTTGGGACTACTCCGGAAGGAATTGTCGGCTCAGTGTCAAACTTCCGAAGATTCTGGTGCACAATTGTTGAAGAAGTAATACGAGACAAATCACATCCGCGAATCATACTGCGTTATGCATTTGATCAGCCACTTGAAACGTACAATCAGTCAGTTCTGGTAGACGGAAGATACCACAGCGGCTGGTGGAGAAGAATACAATCGACCACAAACGATGCAAATGCATTTGTGGAGAAGCTAGAAGAGTTAGTGGAAGGCATTGGAACCGGAAACTGCACCGCAGAATGCAGCTACTGCGGTTCGTCTGAAGAATGTTGCGGCAAAAATAGATATTGCAATCCTGATTATTCTAACCAGCCGTTCGAAAAAAAAGAACGCCGAAGAGTCTGCCAATCAGCAACCACCAGGTGTGCTCCAAGAACTCCATTAACTTCAAGAGCTCGTCCCTCAGAAATACCTGAATCTTCACCTCTGTCTGATTCCTCAAGAACTCCACCAACTTCAACAGATCATCCTTCCGAAGCGCCGAAATCTTTTTCATCTTCGTCAGATCATCCAGTTTCACCTTTTATAATTTTTTCCATTGTTTTTTCAATTTTTGTGGTCCTTCTTATTGCAGTCATATTTCTTGTAATCTTCATCTGGCAAGTAAGTGTCCACGCTATTGTTTCTATTGATTCTTTTGACACCAAATATTTGGTTTTAACTTCACTTCAGAAATCAAAGTCAAACATGGTTCTCACAAACCAAGAAATTAAACGTTTCTTTGACGGCACCCCGGCTTTTCCAATGATGACAACTTCAGAATTTATTGAAGGCCACCTTATCGCTGAAGACCCTCCATACGACAAGAAACT
>JAQGAC010000838.1:0-18388 GCA_034696585.1 Isotomurus maculatus
AGTATTCGACAGAATGAGAATAGAAAACAATCAACTGAAACCTAGGAAGTGCAATTTCTTACTGAAGGAAATAAACTGCAAACTTTGCTGCAAAAGCGTGCAACAAAGAAGGAAACCGGCCGGACAAGGGTCAAATCTCAGCAGTTTAAAACCTGTCAGTAATAAAAACTAGAAAACAAGTTCAGAAATTATTGGGGTTAATTTTGTACTTTATAAAATACAGTCTGGACTATTCAAAAATAGCACCTACTCTTATCAACAATTATCAGCGCACCTGTACTCAGTCTGTACGATCCTAAAAGGGAGACGCTCCTAAAGAAGGACGCTTCATCTCTTCGCGGACTCCGTGCAGGGTTATTCCAGATAGTAGATGGAAAGGAAAAGCGTGTGGCTTTCCTAACCAGATCGCTCAGTCCAGCAGAAAAAAATATAACATGACTGAAATTTGCTACCTGCTGAAAGCCAAGACGGTCGGACTGGGGCCCAAGATGAGCAAGATGGCGTTAGTCACACGAAGACATCGAAGGGATTTGCCACAATTCTGGTGCCCACCATCTTGTCCCGGACTGCCTAAGCCGATTCTCTACTAGCCTGTACGACCCTGATGAAGATAATTTACGGGGATTCCCACTCCAATAAGGTAGGTGAAGCTCAACAGTTGATCCTGAAAGTATGACTATAAATAATTCGCAATTTTTCGCATAAAGCTTTTCCTTGGGGTTTAAATCACGTAATTCTACTATGTACAGAGCAAGTTTTTGCTTTCAAGGCTCCCAAGAGTCTTCTCGGGGCAGTCCTTAAAGACCTTAAAAAAACTTGCTAATTGTATCACGTGTGCGGCGTCGTGTACCCATGTGTTGTTTAACATGTTGTTGATGGAATTTACTTGCCGCTTGTTTCAGATGGCAACACCAATGTAAAATGTAATCCTTGGCTTCCCATTAATGGTACAAAGCCAAGGCAGCAAATTTCTTTAGGACTTTCTTCATGATGAAGAAAAAGCAAAGAGTAAAGGAATGTAGGGGAGTTAATTGGCTAAGAGTTCAAAATAAAGTTCAAACGCCTTCAGCATTGCAATATAAATTAAACCTCAGATTTGATTCTTTGATGAAATAAAAAAAAAGAAGTTTGTAAGGGAATTGAAATGAATTGAAATTTTCTGTATTTAACTGGAGGTTCATCTTTTATGGGAATTAAGATATAGGGCACAGTACAGTAGTATAGCAAGTACTTTGGCAGCTCGCATCTAAGCAATTACAGTTTCTATTGGGAATTTTTTCATGTTTCTGTTCGCTGTGACAGCTTTCGGGTAAAATGTTAAACCGTGCTGAAGATTCATGGGAATATGGTTGGTATTTCCTTGTTTAAGTTTCGTGTGAGTGCTAAGCTGGTCACAGTGATTTTACTGACGTTGTAGGCTTGTTGTTGCACTTTGTTTGCACGCTAACCGACACAGGCTTTGCACAATGCAGAATCTACAACAGACTAACCGCTACGGTTTTCACAATTAGCAATGCTACCGCTTGCAGTGCTTATAAATAGCATAGACCTGTGCCAAAGTGGAAACCTTGTTCAACTTAAGGCCGTTGTTATTCAAAATGGCGTCAGTCGAATCGATTTCGAATTATTCGAAATCGATTTTCCTCGTGTTGATTTTACCTGCATCATACATTTGTGTACGCAATTGATCCATTTGCGTGATGGAATACCCTGAATTATGTAAAGTGTGGTTTTTAGCAATGGCTCCCAGAAAAACAGTACCTGCGGCTCGGAAAAACGCCAAGACCTCGACGTCAACGTCAAAGGGCACGCGACCCACAAAACAGGTGTCAGGTTACAACCCAAAAAATTAAGTAAGTATCTACTGATCTGCCTCACCCACACACATGACTCATATGTCAAATTGACGGTTGGTGAAAAAAACTTTTTTTGACTACACCCCCTCAATGCTACCATGTGTCCTGCACTGCTGGGGATATAAAATCTTCGCATTATTGCAACACATTTAATTTAAGGGCCGCAGCTTAAAAAAAATGACACGATTACATTCCGGAGTCCAAAATCTTTATATTGCTTCTTCAACTAATTAATAACTGAATGAAAATAAATTCAGCATTGCGCGGGTCCACTGAGTTTAATGGCATAGAAAATAATTCAAAAATTCCAATGGAGAGTCACGCACAAAAAATTGACCCGAGTAGATTTAGAAGTCAAGAATTTTTCTGTTGCTTCATCAGCTAATTAAAATCGAATGAAAATAATTTCAGCCTTGCGACGGGTCTACTGAATATATTTATTTTTTAAAAAAACTTACTTTAATTCAGGAAATTTTCATCACATGTCACATGGAAGTCAATAATCTTTTCGTTGCTTCCCCTGAATTATATTCCTTAGATCTGTCGCAAGGCTGGAAGATTTTTCATTTGATTATGAATTAGTTGAAGTAGATTCTGAAAGGTTACCTAGTGATTGGGGCCTACTAATGGCCGGCAGGGCCCAAGCCGGGGCCTACTAATGGCTGGCAGGGTAAACGCCGGGGCCTAATAATGGCCGGCAGGGTCCACGCCGATTCCTACTATTGGCCGAACGGGGCAGTCGCCAGTGGGCCTGCTAGCCCTTTTCCAATATTTATCGCTGGACACATTATGAATTTAAGGGTTATCAGTAGATTATGTTTTTCACTAGTTTCCTCATCAAAATATCGTCTAAAAAGGTATGACTTAAAACTACGAAGAAACTGGAGAACTGGCACTTTTGGCCGAAAGGGGTATATTTGTCCCATAAATCAAACATCATCCACTTCGTCACACCCAGGGGAATCGGGGGGGACATATTTGAGATATCCGAGAATGCACCCGCACCATGTGGTATGCTCGGATACGGAACTGAAGACAATGACTGTCCAAAATCTACGGTGAAAGTCGGTAGTTCTGCTTGACTTTGAAATTTTCCAAGATAGACAATATTATTACTGTCCTCTTTCGATAGGGAATACGTACTGCCATATGAAGTGAGAGCGAAAGCCCTCATTCCACCGCGCGCTCCCGAACCGGGGTTTCCTGCGCTACTCTTCCTCCAAACGAAGCCCTTACTTCTTCCTTATCCCGGAGTGGGGTGTTGATTTGTAGGGCGGATTTCTCTGACAGGTGTGGCCTTTGATGTGGCCGTACTTCTGGAGCGAGTGAGTGTTAACGAAGCGGAGTTCGTCTTCTCACTTCCAACACGCCTTGCTGAATCTTCCGGAGAACCAAGGGGATAAGAGGGGTTCCTGAAACTCTTCCCACGCGTTCGTAAGTAAGTTCTTACGGATAACAGAAATTCACGGTCATTTTGCCATCAGTATGACGGACTAGTTGAACCTGCAAGTTTCCATTTATAGGTACTGTAGTCAAGGTAGCATCCCATTAAGCATTTAGTGCGCATCTGTACACTAAGAGTTGTGATGCTGTAATCTCGGTATTTCATTACTGATGTTTCTCTCTGGATCGTATCAGAAATTTCTCTAGTAAGGTCCTTTAGTCCCAAAGTTTATGTTTTACTTTCCCGAATGTCTTATTAAATGCATTCGTTATTTTACATCGAAGTCTTTAACTTACCGCAAGTTCCCCTTGATATACGCCTATAATTCTTCGAACTCTTTTACTGCAGATTCAGTGTCAATCATGTCTTCAGCATTCATAATGAAAAGCTCTTGATCAGATCAGCGATCCACAATGCAAACAATAATTAAATGCTGTGTTCAATAAACCCTTGCGCGAGATAATGGATAACTTGATGACTGTGTTTCTAGTATCAATCTACGCAATACAGTATATAATTCATTTATCTACCAGCTCATTTCCTGATTTCCAGGTAAGCATCAACCAGATCCACACGCAAGCCACACCATCCATCAAACTTTGAAACAAAGAAAAATTTAATCAGTTTCATTTGATTGAAAAAACTCACTTTTGAAACTGTCAAATATATGCATACTTAGTGGGGTTTCTCTTGATTTTGAATTGTATTATTCCTGATCTTTTGCAATTCATAATAGTATATAACCTACTCACACATATATTCTTTCAGATTGTCTCAAAATATCCTAAGAAATATCCTCCGTCGCTTATATATATCGTACCTCAGGTTCACAGACATTAACACTTGAAGTTGATCAGAGTAAAATGGAATCAACCAGTATTCAACGAGGATATTTAATCCCACTCGTAGGGACTAATAATTACAAATTTCAACGCCAATTTCAACGCCAACATTTTGTCTAATGCCAGCTCGACATACCCTAGCTGGGTTTTTAAATTGGGTTTTGACAACAAAGTCATGTGTCATTCATGTGGTCTCTTAAGAGAAAACATGATCCATTCTTTGAACATGCATACAGGTCAAAGGATTGTACGTACTTGAGACAGTTTGGTTGAAGATCTGTCACTCGTTTTGGTATGGCAGCGAAAGAGTTCTGTCAAATACCAAAAAATCCTCTAGGCTATGTCCAGCTCAAGTGGCAGTAGGCTGTCCATCATCGCAAGTTAGTGCAGCTGCTGGGAATGTCGAACAAATAAATCAGCAACTTGACGACATAACGCAGTGGATGGATAGCATGAGTTGTGTAGAAAGATTTGCAGACCAGTTTTTTTACCGTGCAAACATCTTTCAGTTTGCACGGAATGTTTGTGTCTTTCAAGCTTTTCAAAACCAAAGGAAAAAAAGAATGCCTGATTGTGTTGTATGTAGAGGTAATGGGCACAAAGCTTCCAAACGTTAAAAACATACTTAAGTTAGTTATAATGCTGTAAATAAACTGTGTAGTGTAACTATACAAAGGAAATAAATAGAATTTTGGTAACCATATTTGGTATATAAGATAAGGTTTGAAAACATGTTTCTTGTAATATGGATCCGGTTTGGTCTAACTCAAACACTTAAGTAGAGGGTCAAGTCTCTTTCCTGCCCATTTGACCTCTTGACCTTGCCCTCTCACCACGTGATCTCTGACCCATCACAAATAAACTCGTAGACATTGTTTACGCACTTTTTACGCACTTTTACACTCTTTGTTGCACTGCACTTATGAATACATTACGTCAGTCTTTATTTACTTCAACCGAAGTGGATAGTGGAAGTGAGGAAGCAGCAGATTGCTGAAGGGCGAATTAAATAGAGTCTTCACTGGAGAATATGTGAAGGATGAATCTTCCAGTGGTACATAATTAGCAGCTAAAGCAGCTGCAGACGGAGATCTTCGAGAATGTGGTGGAGAGCAAAGTGGTGCTCCCGCTTAACCTGTAATAAAATTCGAAAGTCGGGGGGCGTAACCTCCTGAACATCGCAAGGGGGAGCTTCGGGCGGTAGTCGTCGCCGCTGTGGCTCAATGGGAGTAAGAGGGTCCTCCTCGCAAAAAAGTCACCCAACATCAGTTACACGCATGACCCAGAGTGCAATTCGCCGACAAATTATGCCAAACAGGCCATAAATTGAATTGCACTCCCGCCATGCGTGAACGAGATGGTGAAGCAATTCGCGACAGACATCGCGTACGGCAACACCGCCATAAAAACAATCATCCACAAATCTATTAACACTATGGCTGTGTTCCCTAAAATTAAAACAAACATTATTATTAAAAACTGAAATAAGTAAATTAATAATAACAAAAACCACTTACCGACGAGTTCGGCACTGCGGACCAACACTGCCGTCCCCTTTAACATGTCCCCGTCATTCAGACACATCCCCCAGGCCCCCAGAAACTGAACAAACACACAGAAGGCAACTCCTCAAATAATTGGAGGGCTTTTGGCGTATGGGAAATTCAATTTTCTTTTTCGACGCCACACAGCCCAACACCTCGCACACCTCAACCACTGCCGTTTATTATTTTCTGCCGACGTGACGTGTTCGAGCCTTCCTGCACGTCTCCCCTTCTTGTGTAAGTGCTTATCATCATGAGATGATCAGCTTTAAATTAATGTTATGCCTGATTGGTAATTTTTTTTACAATATTAATTATTGTTGATGTTCAGGTCACAATTGTCTTCGAATTGTCGCCAAGTCATCGTCGCCGACATCCACCGTGCCTTATCACAGGTGAGTGCTTATCAGCGCTGTCACTTATAAATTTTGACAACGTGTATAATAATAATAATAAGTTGTGTGCGAGAACGCCGCTATTCGCAGGCAACTCGTGTTCATTTTTGTGTACGAAGACGGTGTGTTGTGTAACTAAAAGGTGAGCCAATGTGTAATTTATAACTGCTGTCGTACAAAATTTTTTGTAGTTCTGGTTGAGAAGTCAAGTGCACGGAAGACGGAGGAAGTCAACCGAAGACTACTAAATTGTGTACAGAAGAGCGTTACTCTTCACCCGCAACTCGTTATCATTTTTTGTGCGGAGACGGCATGTCGTTCAATTAAAAAGCAAAGAAAGCGTGTAATTTGTACCTGCTCTGGTACAAAATTATAATCCATTTAGTGTTTTACAGTTCTGGTATAGGAGGCGAGTGCACATTGGACGGAGGAAGTCGACCGAAGACGTCAAAATTGTGTGCAAAAGAGCGCCGCTTTAGGTGCTTGTTTCTTTGAGGCTGGTTGCTTAGTGGCTTCTTTTCTTTTTGTTTTTTTTGTTTTGTTCTTTTTTGCTGTCTTTCCTTTTCGTCCTTTGCCTCTTACTTTCTTTGGAGTTTTCTTGGCAGATGGCTTTCGTGATATTTTCTGGCTCTTTTTTGTTTTTCCCTTGGCTGCAAATTTAGCTAGTATTACAGAACTTGCAAGGATTTCCCACACAGGCAACTTCAATCCATCGGGAAGGGCCTATCCTTATGATTGAGGAGAATGTTTTGGGAGTGGTCCCGCCATTTCGAAATTCCTTCACTGACGCTGCAGCTTGATGTGGAAAAACTGGCCGACATTCTCGTTTTAGGTATCTTCACAGTGCTTCATACATTCAGATCATTTTGAGAACCCGAAAGTGAGTAGATGACCTCTCAATCAACTACCCCGGAGTATTTGGGATTTCCCAAGTGAGAGAAAACTGAAAGTACTGTTTGTAAGCTTGACTTATGAATAACGGCATCTAATCAGGTGGCTCATGATGAAGGGGTGATTTCGAGGAAGAAAGAAAGCTTAGGACAGATTTACAGAGCTCTTATTTGCATTTTAGAAAAAAAAATATGCATTTTTATTTACTTCTAGCATTTCTAATGCAAGTTCTGCCCCCTCCCTTTTGAGACATACATAAGAAATATGCAGAAGCGAACCCAAATCCCCAGGGAGGCTAATTTAGACATCGGAAATTGTAATACATTGTGGAATAATAACCTTAAAAGAATTTGCAGATCTTGTGGAGAGAAATTGCAGAGATAAAGCAGTCCACCACAGCCTTGTCGTCAAATCTTAGTCAGCAAATGAATTTAATTCTTACTTACAGCAGGAGAGCTGAGTAACAAGCTGAAAGACTCCTTCAATTCATCGGACTGCTTCCTACACGAAAGTCAATTGTGTTATGCGAACAGGAACTTGTTGGCACAGGAGGTGGACTTGTGTTGAATACCTAAGGGAATGCGGAACGCTGTGGCAATATCATGGTTACTAATAACGAACCATCTCGAAGATTGGTATTTCGCTGGTGGTGCATTGGAAGCCATGGAGTTCCCGGCACATGACGTCTGAATCCGAACCGTAGTGATCAGACTGTACAACTTAGTATACTGTGTGGCTTTTCGCAAGTTCCTTCAGATACTTGTTGTGTTTCTTCGCTCGGGGAAAATAACTGGATGCTTGGAACTAGGCATAACTAGAAAAAGTGCTGTGAAATGGCTCGACGTTTTACGAGATGCATTTTCTGTTTTCGCCTGGTTGGACTTTTATTGGAAACAACTCAGACTCATTTTTACCTTCTAGAGCATTTACTTGAATACCTGGAACCAATATAGCTTTCTCTCTTGCTTTATCCAGCATTTTATCTTTGGAAAAATATGTGAAAATAAAAGAAACAGGATACATATAAACTGAGTGAATGATGCTTGGTTGCTTCATTCTGTTTCATTAATAATAGTTGATTATCATGTTCAATAATAAAAGTCTCCAAGCTATAGGATATGATACAATATCATTATGAATCTACCCCTCTTCTTCATTTGTGAATTCTAACGGTTTTGTATTTTTACCATTCAGGAGAATGGTTTTAGCTTCCTTGTCTTCCTCCCGATAAAAATACCAGCCTTTCAGTTTTAATCTAAGAATATAGTTCAGACTATGATGTATATATAGGAAGATAATATGCTTAATAGTTATAACGAAAATAAATATTTTCGTTACGTTACGGCTTTGGTTGGGTTCTCCTCGACTTTATTACTAAAAACTAAAAATACCCAAGGACAATTCAAAATATTTAAACCAACTTTACAAGTCGATTCCCAGTCCACCCTGATCTCCAGACAATTTAAAATGAACCCAGAAGCTGTTAAATTTAAAAACCACAGTTTGAAAACCACAGTCTGATTTGTGAGAATGAAGTCTCATTTTAAGATTCTTCTGAGGTCAGGTCCGCGAATGGGCTGGAAGTATTTGAGCAGTCTCAAGAGCCTTAGATATAGAAACTCGCTTTTAATGCTCTTATGCAAGAACGGGGGTAATATATTGATTGTGGCTATATTAATTTTATATGCAATTCAACTAGTTTTATACAGCTTTACACATATATTCAATGAGCTGAGCTTAAGTGCTTCGTACAAAACAACGAACAGATTGCTTGATATACTGTTTCTAATGCCCAAAACATTTATGCTCGCTTTGAAAAGATGCATATCTTGAAAATACAACACAATAATCTTTTAATTTTCAAATCAAAAACATGCAAGCTTCCACAGCAAGAACTTAGTTTGACCTTTGAAGTTTCAAGATGAGGGATGTTAAACGAGTCATCAAACCATTCCTGTGTAGTTTCTGTTGTTTTTAATTTTATAATAAAGAGCACAGCAAGTGGATAATTATATTCCTGTTTGCTGTGCTCCTTTCCTTGTTGAATGTAGGGGTGGTTGTGTTGATACAGCTTCTTCCGCTGTATCATCCCTGGAAAAGAGAGTTGGGAGCATTCCCGGGGACGTTTGGCCCGATGTTCAGGCATGCAATTCGTCTAGTCATATGACTAGGCGAACCCAGGTTTGAGCTCATTCCCCGTCAATTAAGAAGAGGGACCAGTGCGACGTCAACTGGAGCACGCACCGCATCTTTCCCCAGATATCGAGCCTCCGCTGCGGACTGAGGAGCCTCTGGTTCGAGAGGACAGGGAAGAGGGCCTTCATGGAGGAGAGGAGAGGAGCAACTCCGTTTGCGGGGAAGAAAGGGCTGCGGAGTCGCGAAGTTACGCCAGTTGGTGAAAGAGCGACGCCACGAAGATGAGAAGGACCTCTAACCCCACTCCAGCGTCTTCCCTACACAGCAGGTGGTCACGCCCACCTCCAACGGAATGTTGGAATGACCACTTCCATTCAAATATAGTTTTTAAATTCAAATATCATCCCCATTAAAAAAACATAGGCGTCTCTCTCTCTCCACTGACATATTTTTGATTATTGATGGTGAGAATATTTTGGAATATGCCCATCACCAAACAAATGATTGTAAATTCCAAAAAGTCCTTGAACTCCAGTGTCGTGGTGGGAACAGTGATTTGGCGACTGTAGATGGTAAGAGCTCGAGCACAACAAGAAAGTGTCCATTAAGAAGGTTTTCTTCTAAAAAACGGACGCCTGATCCTCGAGTACTTTGAGAAAATTATGCATAAGAAAGGTCACATTGTTATCCAAATCCAACTCAACCTCGCTATAGAAGCTTTGGTTGTAACCATCAGCCGACACTTATATTTCCTGCACTTTGAAATGAGAAAATGCAAATGGGCTTTTGTTTTGTTTTCCACTGAATGAGCAAGTGTCTATGAATGACACCACAAAATATTGAGGGAGATTAGCTCGAAACAAATTTTCGGATTAAGTTACACTTGTACCAGACGAAATGTTGAAGCTTCTCATATTCGGACAACGCAGAAGGTAAAAACGTTTTCTACTTGAATTGAAAAATTAATTTATTTTTCTATAGTGGCTTTCAATATCTCTTCACTGCAGTCACGAAGTCTTTTTGGGGCTTGTGGTTCAATAACAAGATTTGCCTAAGCAATTGTTGGTTATAACACACCCGTTGCATGATTTACACGTTCAAAAACCCACAGGAGAATGGAGCTTGTTGGTTTCCTGTCTCGGGAATATTAGCTATGGAAATATTAAATATTATTATTATTTATGGAAAAAACTCGACTAATCCTCACAGAGTTGAGTTACACCTTCACTGACCTATCGGAAATGCATCGAGATAAGCAAAACTAATAATTACATTTTGTAAGAAAAGCTTAGAAAACATTAGTACATTAACGTCATCATCACCACAATCAGAATCTGCATAAAGACCCACACGCGACACGTACGCGAGAATCTAGTTATCCAATCAAAGGATACAATCACAAAAGCGAGAGGCACCAAACGAAATGCAAGTCTCGTGGACTGTAGCAATCGCAGCAGTAGCAATGGCGCTTGCACGACAAGTCATTTGGTTTTGAAAAGCTTTCACCTTGGCTGAAACCATCCTTACATGCGTAGCAGGATTGGGTCGATGCGGTTATAACGGGCGGAAGTCCATGATGTCCTGCATAAGCTGGAGTTCGAAATACGGATCCTTTGGGAGTGGTCCCTGGAGAAGAAGGTCGTCAATGGGCAAGTCCAGCAGGATCGGATCCCAAAGATTCCAGTCCACAGTATGAAGAGCGTTTACTCGTTTAATTAAAACAACAAGTGATATTGCTGGTGTAAAGAAGGATTTCTTGTATGCATTTTTAAGTTTACTGTTCATTCCTTCAACACGTGGCATGACTGTGCCTCTGCTAGCAAAACACCCAGCCCTGCATGATATTTTCAAAAATTAATCAAAAGCATAAATCTTTTGCTCACCTCATTTCTAAGGGCTTTTGACTACATCTTCATATAGGCTTACAATAAAACATTACTTACGAAATAAATTACTAATTAATTTTGAAGCTAACCAATAAGCTAGTATCATCATTTGGAATTTGAGACAAACTTCTTATTATGCAACTAATTTCACTCTTAAGACAGAGTTGTTGCTTGCAAATGCTTGCTTAATAAAAATCCTGAAACTCAACGGATGAACAAAAAGTGTCGGGTGCCGGTTGACACGACGTTTTTTGTTACTGTGCCTGGGGATTCATTTTGGAGGAGCCATTTTTACAGTGACAATTATTGACATCTTATCGGTTCTTATCACGTCTTATCGGTCTTATCGATTCTTATATGAGGAAACATTTAAACAAAAGCACATACAGTTTTTTATCAAAAATTACATCTGATCACAACATCAGATCCGAAAAACACACACTGTTTACAACAGAAATGTGCAAATCTGCTCCCCTTGCATAGGATAGTAAACTATATATCCTTAAAAACGGTGTGCAGACTTTATCTTGGGGTAATTTGAAGCCATAAAAGCGAAATCATTGGGAATTCCAATTAAAAATAATTTTATTTATTTGTTAAGGCGCCAGTTTACAGATTATTTCTAACTGTTTTAAGTTGTAGCCATACTAAATTATATTTTTGGTTAACCAATTTTTTAAACGATTGTTCCACTAGTAATATTTGATTACCATGTTGAATAATGAAAGTCCCCAATATATTGGGAATGATACAATATGATTCACCCCCTCTCTTCAGGGTGGGGTTAGGCACCCGCAGTGGGTAGGAAGGGCCATCATGCTGCGGAGCGGCAAGGTGGGCCACTAGGTACCAGGAGTGGATTCGTAAAGGGAAGAAGGGACTACACGATCGTAAGAAGGGACTACTCGAAGGGAGGGAGGAGCAACAGACGGGTAAGCATGGCCACAGGGTTAAGGGGAAGGAAGCATGCCGGATCAACCAGGACCACTACCACAGCTGAAGAAAGTAACAGTAGCTCACAAGTCACTCCCCGGAAAACCTCTGGCAATCAAGTTAGTAAGAATGATTCCAATTCCAATTTTGATTCAGTGCCAGAGGATCCATCGATTTAAGTTTAAAGTGACAACTCGCCGGAAAAAAATCACGTTTGCAGATTCGGACTGCATTACTTTAGTGGAAGCAGTTAACGAAGAAGCAGAAAGAACCTTGAATTAGATCCAAATTCCAATCAAAGATAATAGTTTAAAATGCATACCCGACATGTATGCCGAATTCAATAAATATCTTAACCTCTCGTGTAGTCACTCTTTAAGTAGAGGCTAGTTTAAGATTCACATCAAATAAATATCGCCTATACTCTTTTTTATGCGGCGTGAGATGCGCACTTGGTTACAACACATCCTGTCTTTCTTTAAATATGATGTGCGTGAATATTTTATGTTCTTTATTTGATCTTTTGTTGCCCGACGTTTTAGACATTTGAAAGGAGATCATGAGTCAGGTTTGGCTGCGTGTTTGCTGAAATATTCGTTGCTAGAATAATTGCCCAAGAAGATGAGAGAGAAGGGGAGAACGGGCTCTCTTATCTCACTCTCCCATCTCCTTGGTTGCGCTTCACAGGTGACTGAAGGGTTGAATTCATTCAGCATTCGCCTGTGACTCTCTGCTTCCTTTGCCTAATGCTTGACCAAACAAACATACACACACACACCCAACATTCAACCCTCCTCCACTTTTATTATAAAAATGAACATAAAAACAGGTTAGCCAAGTAATTAAGTATATATATATATATAGATAGAAGTATATAACACAATAAGACGCGTAATATTAATGAAGTTACACCGATGAAACGGACAATCTCTCGAGGAGTTGAGCTTTGAGCGTCCTACTGTACACTACAAATAGTCTATTGAATAAGTCCTAATTCAAAGAGTATTACAATTTGAGTGAATGAGCATATTCAGAATCAGAATCTAAAATTAATAACTTCCACCTTCAAAGCTTATCTTTAGACTCATTAAGCCCCAGACACACAAGATATTTCATGGGGGCTCAAAAGGGATCAGATAAACATATCTGTTGAGTCGATAAGTTCCACAAATCACCGAAAACCGAACAAATTCGCACATTGCCCCCAATTTATCCGAACCAAAAGACAGAAACTCAGTAAACCAACAACAGTAGTGCACGTATAAACACAAACAGAGTGCAAATGCTAAGCTATCGAGAAGAAGAAACCAGCCGAGGCCTCAAAATTCATCGAAGAAAGCCGTAGAACGAGACGGAGATAGCGGCAAGCAGGATGGAGTGCAGAAGGTAGCAACATATTATTCCCCTCATTATCCACCTGACGCTGGTTAAAAGTTGTCCCTGAGGGATTCGGAAATTTTAAGGCAAAAATTTTTGTTGAATAGATAGGGTCCTTAGAATTTTTTTTGATCGGCAGGATTAGGGTTATTAAGTGACATAGGGTCATTAGAGAGGGCACAGGGCAAAAAATTTAGCATATGTAAAGCAGTAAATTTAGGAGGCATACGGGATGAGTCCCTGTCCAAATCGGAATTACTTAGGGTATTGGCAAAAATGTTAGGGTCTGTGCATACACGGAAGTAGGTATGAGAATTGAATAGTATTATCAAAGTCCATAATGTACTCTTTTGCATTAGTGACCTCTCCCTCAGTATTCACTCGTATTTTTTCCAACCGGAAATGGGAGAAACTTTTAAAGTTCACTTTGAACGAACGAAATACGAAGGAAGTTTTTCGATTTTCATCTTTTTTACTTCTCGGCTACCCTATGAACTTTGACCTTCCCCTGCAGCCCCGACGACCTCAATATGCTTTATTTAGCCGTTTATTCTTCTCAATGACAGAGCAAACGCTCAAATTCTATCCAAACTTTATTATCTGCACATTAAACATTCACACTGCCCAGATATTCCAAACTATGATTTGATGATTTAAAAAATTCACCTTATCATTCTTACAGATCCAGTTTTACTTTCAGACATTCACTGTTTCTAAACTAATGATAATTTTGATAGTAGCTACATCTGGCTAAAAATCCACAAATCAAATTCAGACTCCTCGTGACAAACGTATTCAGCTATCCACACACAATTTGCCTTATTATTAGACATGATTATTGAACATCCTGGAAGAGACATTTTGTCTTTAGGCACGTTCAACCTAATTTGTTTCGATTTTCAGTTCTAACCAAACATTGTGTCTCTAGGATAGAAGAGAATGAGCTACAAATGCACACCCAACCTTGATTAGCGTAAGCAATCTTTTAATAGTGTGCACGAAATCAATATACTTCGCAGTGTAGTTTGCAACAAAACAGGTTCCGTCTCCGCCAAGGAATTCTTCAATGTTTGTAATCATTGATATCTAAGCATTGGTGAAAGAGTATATAACTGTGTAGCCACCGGAAACAGGGCCAAAAATGTTTTATACATTCACGGATAATTTTAATTTACTCAGGGAGATTCTTTTTTACTCATTGTAGTATTTGCTAATATTACAAGCTTGTTTAATACTACCAAAAAATGAAACATTTTTTTGGAAATTCCACTCTACCCTATGATTATTTTTTGTACGTAATGTATCCCTGAAAGTGTTTTCCTGACTCTCCAGCTGCTGAAAGAAGGAACATCGGGTCAACCGGCTATTGCCACTTTTTTTTCATCCGAAAACGGTAAGGTGAGTTCCATGATTCGTATTTAGAAAGCATTTGTAACATTTCTGTCGTGAAATGTAGATTAGCCTTTACTTATAGGTGCGGACTGTATTAACATGTTATTTGAAGCTTACAATTTAAGAAGCTTGCTCAAATCTCAGGTTCCCAGTGACGATGCTAGCTTATTCTTTATCTTAAACATTTGTAATTTTGCTAAGTAATGTTGATGCTTGATCGTTAGGATATATGAAACCGTAGTTAAAAATTCAAAGAAATGAGGTAGCAAATGATTCGTTAACAAAATTACAAAAAGGCTTTTTTTCAAGTTTTGTAGATTAGGAGACATACAATGTAAGTAGCTGTATTGAAATTTTATTATTATACACCTTCTTTCTACGAAAGTGAATTTTAGAAAACATTAAAACGATTTCTTTGGTTTAACCGAAAAGAGCGTGAGTAGAAGATAGCGTATCAATTCCGGTCATTTGACCTTCGCCCATGTCTTCCTTCCTTCCTAACTGTGACCTTCGACCTTTGTGCCCTTTGCATGAAATAAATGCCACTTCCGCACCCACTTACTTCATCTTATATTTATTATCACTTACACTTGTCACAAATATCTTCACACTTGGAGGAATACAGAAGGTTTAGATGAGATATTCGAGCACAATTAAATACACACGAACTGCCTCAGCTGGCGAATAAATAATGAAAAGGGATGAGGCGGCAGTGTGGAACTCGATGGAATTGAAGAAATGAGACTGCAGTGTGAGACTTCCATAAATTGATGGAAATGTCACTGTAGTCTCATCCAGGGAACTGCAGTCTTCTCATGGCTTCCCGTTGACGTGGACTGACGACAATCCCTCGAGGGAGTCTCCAAATTTCTAAAACCAGAGATCTGTCTTGTGCTTTACTTGTGACAGGGAAGGCCACATCAGTCGTGAGTGTCCAGGGAGGACAACACAGAGGAAGAGTGAACTTCCGGGCCCGTCATGACAGACGTGGGTACATGGGGCGTGCTACTTGCGGACGTGAGAGGCCTAATCTCCTTTCTCAGCAGCAGGCTACATGAGCCAATGCTACACTTCTGGGAAACGGGAGACGAGAGTGAATGTTGAGGGGACTAATTGCGCACAAACTCCTAACAGCAAAGGTCATGTACTTACTGAAATATTGAATAAGTTAACAGCCAGTAATCAAATTCTAATCCATCTTTTATGCAATGGCGTTACGATTTTAGCCCTGCTTGACACGGGATCCTGGGAGTGCTGTGGTAAAAGTAGATCTTGGCGATTGTTGAGTCGATCATGAGATCTATATTGCTAGATGTTTAAATACCAACTCATTAATTCTTATCTTAGAAATGAAAAAATGCCAAAAGCAAAGTCAGCAAATTTCTTGAGGGCTTTTTCCATGTTGAAGAAAAAAGTAAAGAGTAAAAAAATGAAGGGGAGCGTAATGGCTAAGAGTTCCGAGCATACGTGCGGGCTGGCGATATCTTCTTCAATGCCATTCGTTTGGATTCATTTAAAGGTTATTTCTTGTATTGTAATTTTGGTGTTTTATCGAATTAACGTAAGACATGTTAGAATAAAAACGAGGAAAGGACAAGTTGAACAAATTCAGGGGCGCATAAACAAGTAGGGAGAGTTTCCACACACACACAGGAGTACAAATTACTATGAGAGAGAGAGACACACACAAGTAGACAAAATATTAAGAAAAAGGGAGAGGGCATACGAATACGGCATATTTTCTCCGACGCTTTAGCAAAACAAACGTATCCGCACACTGGTGCCCTTCTTGGAGTTGCATGATATCCATTTCGTACGTTTTCTTTTGGAGGGTCATTTTTTCGTTTATATCCATTTTTTATATATCTTTAGGAGTCATCACTTAATGATGTGCATCTCGTACACCTTCTATTTAGGGGACTTCTCGTACACCTAGTTTTAAAGGATCACTAGTATCTGATTTTGAAATTTTTATGTCTCCAAGATATTTGTTTTTCCTTACCTTAATCGTTACAATTGTTAGGCAGATTGGTCTGTCATCATGCAGAAGTCATTTACTTCCTGTATTTTAGGCTGTTTGATTCGTCGTGTAAAAATTCGTCGCCGCAAAAAAAATTGTTCGCAAACTCTGTGACTCGTGACTTCAAACCTAACTATCGACATGAAAAGGATAGTGGCTGCATAATTTACTTACTTAAACCCCACACTTAATGCAAACACCCAATTAAATGGAGCCAGAATGTGTCGGTTATTATATAACTTTGGATTCGAAACTTTGAAAGTAATCGCTGTAAAATATCAATGCATTTGTGACTTAAGTTACTCAGCATGAAACCAAGGCATATACTAACCTTAACTTGATGTTCTCAAAGTTCTCCAAATCAACTTACGTCGATAAAGTGTTGAAATTTGAGCGAATTCCACCTGATACTGTGTTTTATTTGAACAAACTTTCTCATCTTAATTCGAGCAAAATAGAGCGCTGCTTGACACTCAGCAACATGAAGCAAAACATCGCGTGCCATTTAGGGTGTTCCAATGTACAATTAAAAAAATCATCATCATCATTTGATAGCTTTAAATTGCGGATTGTCCACCTTGTTTAAGTCTTTTGTCCCACCGGACAGCAGTTGCAAGAGCTATCTTTAAGAAATTCTGCAAAAATTCAAATTATAAAGTTTCATCCGCACCAACAAATAATTTGCAAATGATCTAGGTGGTACAAGCCAGATGTTTTTCAACGGAATGGAGAAAAACCAATCCGAGAAGCCCAAGGCCAGATTCTGCACCTATCTTATTTGCAGATAGCTGTGCTTCAAGCTTCAGAGTGTTTTTGACAAACACTTATTATTTTGATAATTTATTTCTATCCTGTCTAATCTACCTAAGGTTTTTCTTCGTAAACCTAACTGAATGGTATTGGAAATATTTTTAGTGTAACTTATGCGGTGATTATATTCGATATCATTCATCCTTGATAGCTTGAAACAGATGAAACAGGATATTGTGCGTTTTTGCAACTACTTGACAAGATTTAATATTTCGATACAGTGAATATTGAAGACTTCGAGGCTTCTTATGGTTTATTATTAGAATTTGGATTGAAATGGTAGAATGAATTTCAAGAGTTCCGTATTAATTGAATTAATTACTTGAATTGGATGGTGTGTGAAACTCAGAATAGTAGGATTCGGTAGGATTCTTCGGGACAAAGTGCTTTAAGGATGTGTAGATGCATTGAGTGCTTTAACGAATCAGGCCGCTTTATTGAAGGCTTTAATTGTGTTACCGCGTTACTTCACGCGTTGTGCAGCGTCGACATGCAAATTTTTCATGCACTTTTTCCGGGTCAGCTAAAATTCTCCCTTGTGAAGAATCCACAGACATTTCATCTCCAACAGAAACCTAACTTCAGGCCTAATTGTAGAATTAGAGATAAAATAAATTGGACATTGACGTTGATGCACATGAAAGAGCCTAGACAGTGTCCAGTAGGAAGGATAGTGACAGTGACCTCGAGTATCTCCAGTGATCGCGGGACGCGGTACGGAAGGTCTGAGTCGACTGGAACGAGTACTGGTTGTAACACATATGGCGAATAACTGCTTAAGTGTGACTACATAACCCGACGACTCTGAGTCCAACCTTGCAGTCGCACACAACCTTCAACTGATGTGATGTGTCAACTCTGT
>JAQGAC010000839.1:0-18372 GCA_034696585.1 Isotomurus maculatus
ATTGAGTGAGAGTGATTGGGAGTGATTAATCACTCGTGAGTGAGTGCCGGGATCTGGGACAGCTTCATTCCAATAGATAGACTTCCAGCGCATCCATTGGTTTGTGGTGAGACAAGCTCTCCGACACTTCAATGTAACACTGCAAGTTGCACAGTTGATGCGTCTGACATTTTTTGCACTTGAGCCCGAAGAACTGAACGCCAGCCAGCATCAGTGGAACTTCTGATCGGAACCTAAAAAGTAAAATACAAATTATGAAACCTAATTTAAAGTAGATATAAATTATACTACAATTTTAGTGATTCTTTTTTACATCGTAGAAGATTATTATTTCTTAGTTCAAGTTTCAATAATTATTCCTTACGTTACGGTCCGCATTATTCCACCGAAGTCTCGGGCACTCTTGCAGTCCCCTACTTCTCCTCTGGGGACTCTGACGAAAGCTGATAGGTCCATTTCGTGAATATTTCTTAACTCGAGTTAAGATCAGGCTTTCAGACAATATTCGCTTCAAGTTGCAACAAGGACCTCAACAAGATTCACACTAACTCACGCACGTCTCAGTTCGACCTCATTCGATTCGGACTCGTAAATTCGTACTAAACAATCTCTAGCAAATAAATCTAATGACTGAGTAAATGGCACATTCAGCTCCAACTAACTACCCCTCAATCAAATCTCAAATAGCGAAAAATCCTGTGCTCAGCATTGTTTACTATAAATACATACCCAACCATAAAACTGCTCATTAGTTGAATGTTTTATTTCTCACACATTTTCCACGGAAGCCATTTACGTGTAATATGAAACCCTAATTGCCATCTAGACTCCAGGATAATTTATCTTGTCACAATCTTATCGTAAACATCTACGCGCTGAACTGCTAGTCCCACAGTCTCAACTGAAGTTCCAATTTCCCATCCTCCAAGTAAAATAAATTTAATATTGTTTAACTCAAGATGCCTTAAATGAGTATTGGTCATAATGATAATATGATTTATATGAAAGATATAAGGTAGAAACGAATGGGACAGACAGGTTAACATCACCGCATCTCCGCACACTTGAATGATTTATTGGCTCATTTGAGTCGCACAAAGAAGTAAGGGTTAAATATTCAGAGACTCATCAACAAGCCACATACAGAAGACAGTCATCATTCTTTCTTGGTACACTTAAGTCACATGTCACTTTGATATTCATCCACAAGGGTTCAGCTAAATTATTACATTCTCTAACCTTATTAATTCACACACTACACAAACTCTAAAGGATGAACAAGACATTTAAATGGATGAAAGAAAGAATACTTTGTGTATTTCATGAACTCTTCCACTTAATAAAACCACACGCGATACTACACCAACAGTCCTGGAGTAGTTTTAGTAGCAATAGCAGCAGTATAGTTTAGTTAGGTACCTAAGCATTACACGACTCCTTGCTTCGAATCGAGAAACCGCGACTCTCAACTCTTCTTCAGATAATATAACAGCTTTAAAGTGTAATTTCATGAAGTATTACTTTTTTCGTGAAGAATAGGCGTACGGAGGTCCAACCCCACATTTTCCTAACTTCTTCTCTGTCCGATAACCATATAATTATTTTGCTAACATGCTAAAAATGAACTCTGACACGGAAAACCCTGAACAAATCGAGTCACGGCATCCTATTATATAAAATTTAAAATTCCTTTTTAAAACCCACCTTTTTGCATAGAAACTCACTTACTCAAGGAATTTCTTCTTAGCAAATTGCAAGTCCAACAACCCATTTTGACCCCCTCAATCCCCCTTAAAACTCAATTTGCACGGGTAGTTCAATGGACAAAGTTTATTCGGATGAAGAGACCTGCAGTTTAAGCTACTGCACGAGTCGATACAGATTTTCAAGTTGGAGATGGATACCCGACCCGGCCCGTAAGTACAGTTGTTATTGGAGACTCATGGCTTACCCGATCCTTTGAAAGACGGATTTTCCTTGGGGAAGACGACCACCGTTTGTCTAAGTGTCCAATTGACCTTTTTCCTTCGATATGTTTAAGGACCGACCCAGATGAGACTTATCTGTGGATGAACCTTCCTAGCGATCAAGTCTTTAGTTTGAAAATTAGTTTTGAACATGATAGTGTTTGTGCATCACAATTTTCTTCGGCACTACAGAGTCTATGATCAGGTGAACATTTGAATTTGAGTGTAGGAAATGAAAACATACAATTACATTTCTTCAAATCTTTATTCATTTTCATTAGCAAAGATATGAACGTATGAACCATACACGATTCTCTTATCTAAAGCAAATGTTTTGCGGTATAAATTGGGCATCTGCTTTTAGAAGTAAGATATTATTAAATCTTTTTCATGATGTACTAACTGCTCTCACCATAGTCTTTTAACAAATATTATATCAGAAATTATCCATGAACATTGTATAACCATCATTTGTATTAAAAAATATTAATATCAGATTAAGTAATATTAAATCTGCTTCAGGATGAATTAACTGCTTCCGCCATGGTAATTAACAACTTAACTAGACGATTGGAACGAAATGTAAGGCTATTAACCATACACAAGGATGTAAATACAATCCGGAAAGAATCCCACCAAGGGAAGCGTATGCAGAGGAATCCATAGCCCACAATCAAGGAAGCCCACTGAAGTAAAATTGTTTCATTAGCAGTCAGCCGGCGAATCCGTTGCACGCTGAAGAATAACATTCCACAGCAAATGAGCAGGACGCATAGACTGCTTCTCACGAAGATCACAGCACTGAAATACATAAAAAAGGTTCTTTAGTTAGAAGTGAAGAATTAACAGTTAATAATCGTTATTAAATGCGAGGCTACTGTGACTTAGGTAGGATGTAGATTTTTTTTATAGTAACGTGCGACTTTATGTGACACCTAGAGCCGTATACATACAACAGGGCTTTAACAACCACACACAAAAGAGCCCAAAACTATTGAAAGGCTCAGTACCCGGAGTTTCCCGATTTATGGGACATCCTGTACATAATGCAATTAAGGTAAAGAATGATACTGTAAGTAAAGGTCCAAGTTTTTCAAAAACGATGGATTATCAGCAGCAAAATTGGAAATTATATGTTCTAAATCTCCGATAGAATTTTATCACTACGATTATTGTGTCTCCCTTCTTGCGAGTTAATCTCTTTGCGTATACGGATCTTATCGTCAGTTCCACGCAAATGCATTCCAGATAACAAATAGCTTAATTACAAACCATCGCAAAAAAATTATTCTAATTTGAGTTTTGAGCTTAAACTATTGTTCCTTGAGAAGCTATTTTTGATCGCAGAAACCATCTTAGGATTACATTTCTGTGATGCTTTGTAATTAACTAATACATGTGTGTTATTTGGAGCGCATTTAAAAGAAACTCACGATAAGATACATTGCTACTAAAACTCCGTAAGTTGCTAATTTCCAAAATACGCACAGAGACGGACTCGCAAGAAGAGAGGCACAATAATAAACACTAGCTTGTATTTCGATGTAACCTTTAGTCCTTGGACTGAATTATAGTTAAATTGTAAAAGTTTGGCTCATAAATTGCTCATCTAAAACTCGAGAAGCCATAATTAGTATAGAAAGGAGAACTGAATTACATTAACTTGGTAGACATCAGTGCTAATATTGATCCATGCCCAACAACGAGTAATAGTCTGCTGAAGGTGAAATTCCCCTCGGCAGATGAGAACACACGTAAAGTTAATGCGCCAATTTTTAGTAGTAGGCCCGCAGCCCTGTAGGTCAAGTGCTCTAAAGGTGCAAGTTCGTCGGATTCCATATCCGCATCACGGGTAAGGTCAGTATACTCAACTCCGGCAATCGCGAATACTAACCACATTAGCAGCCACATTTCAATGATCTGCTCAGAATATAACTTTCTAAAAGTAAAAGAATCTATATTATTATACATTGCTGGCACACGAATTTAAAATTGCAATAAACATTGATATTTAATGAAGTTTTTACTTTACCTTAAGTAATTTATCTGGCCCGGTTCGTCCAATTTATCCAATGATTCCCGAGGGGAGCGAGGAAATATTTTATTAATGGCCCTATATATATTATTATGAAGATCGGTATTATTTTCGTCTATGGCAATGGAAATAGTACTTTGGTCGATGGCAATTAATTGCATCCCATTTCCTAAACTAGAAGAGTTTTCTTCCGTCATTCTATAACAGACTAAAAAGGCTTGTTAGAAAGGTTACAAAATCTTTGTTCCCCTTAGATCCGGGTTCAAAACGGAATAAAACAACAAGTGTAACTACTTTTAATTGAGTTGCTGACGCAAGAATGACAGTTCGAAAACAACAGGTATGCAGAAAGGGGAAGCAGATCAGAAAGCAGGTGCTGTAGGATCTGATCTGGATATTCGTCTGTGAAGGTGGATAAGCAAGTGTGTGTGGTGGAATGAGATGAGCAGGGAGCAGTGACTCATTTCAGGAGACTATGCTCATCGAATGTACTGATGTGTCATCTCGATTCTACAGTAATCGTGAAAACACTATTTTAAACAAAATTGTTCATTTTGATGTTGATTCGGCATCGGTGAGATTGAAAAGCTTCTGCAAAAGCAAAGGATGATAAGGCTCGGTATCAAATGTCATCTTTATTAGCTTTTTACAAACAACATCCAACATAAGCTAAAGTTGCGTATCAAAGATTCATGAAAGACAACTGTTGAAACAGTTTGGGCTTTAATCATTGCATGCGTAATTAAAAGTTCGCAAAACTTGTATTAATACGCTCATACGCAGAACAAAGTCCAGAACATAGTCGATGTTATAGTGTATGGAGTTTTGGACTTGGCTGTTGGATCATGTAAAGGCTCATATGCACAGCCACTGCTAATATAACCAAAAAGGTTATAAAGAAAGCTAGTATAAGTATAATACACTTCATAAGAAATAACCTGGTACTTCCTACACGCACGTAACCGAAGTGAAGACTATGTGTGTAATAGTTCACAATTCATATACGTCTAACAACTCTTTCCAGTATTCCAGTATTAGGTCTTTAGGTAACAGTTAAAAAAGGGAATTAATCGTTTTTGGCATGGTCGATTTATATTATCTTTGCGTCATTTCCGTAATACAAGGTTCACAGCCACATCTTCTGGGAAGATAGGGTCCACATCACACAAATCATGCTGAGCACTTACGATCAACCTCTCACTTGCACTAACTCTGTGCGCCACGTAGCTACGTGGATGCTCCAACTTATAAGGGAACCTAATATCCAATTTGCGTCAACGTTTCTTTGATATCTACCGTACTCCAGGCAGACGCTGAATGTATGCGGCTAAAATTGTATCTACTAGTCATCACTGTAAAACTTATTGATAACGGGTTCTCGAATTCAAGGTATTGTATTAAATGGAGGCGGAATGAGATTAGTTTGCTTTCCTCGGTCCAGTGTGATTTCACTTTCTACATTTACATAATCATGCGACCACGTGCTATCTTATTTCCTGACTGATTCGCAGAATTTTTAACTGATAGCTTTATTATTTCACGCGAGCTTGATGAGCCCACATGCCCATAAGTACACGCAGTATTAGTAATAGTATGTATTATGCATGCAAGTTTGATGTGGCCAATTGCCTTGATAATCAACAGTTTCAATAGCAAATATTATCATCAATATTTGGTAGCGAAGAAAAAACTCCGGACTGTGCATCGGCACTGGATCTATGTTCACGTACTGATATCCAATATCATTAGTGGGGGATGTGCGGTGATAAGGTAGCCGCTATGATAACAAGACACTTGTGGGAGACTAGTCTAATTTGTACTAAACAAGGAATGTCTATAAAGATACTTTGCTTTGCATTAAACATGTCCCCTTACCCCGTCACCCCCCTTGTCCTTTTATTTGTGAACACAGGAAGACACAACCTTTGCACTGCATCACAATAACTGCACACACCAGTGCTGCAGATGTGGGTCAATGCGTCTCTCCTGCACTTCAACTTCAACTCGGTTCTTATCATCTTCCAGCTGTATTGCGGACCCATGCAGATTCGACGAGAGCATACCTATGCACAGTAACAATGGGAGTATGGAAGTGTGGCGTAGTAGTGTCGGAACCATAACACTCAGGAATCGTTATCGTCTCAGCTTTCACTTTCGAGTCAGTAAAAATTGATTCAAATGTAATTTATACTTAACTAGTTCATTGCGTACAACAATAACCAATATCATTAGCACTGCATTTGTAAAATTAATATGCGTATTTTCACAGATCTCTTCATGGCTCAAGTGCGAAGAGGAAAGTCGATAGCTGGCGAGATCTCGGACTACTGAGATTGAGATTTTGACAGTCTTGTCGTCACTAGCAAGTTCAGTGGCGTTGAGGGCCTTTAATGAATATTTCAACCCTGCTAAGTATAACCTATACGCTATAGCCGAGTAATGTGATTGCATTATCGTATATTTTGGGTAATACTAGTGTAAGGGTAAATAAGCTTTAATCTTTCACTCCTTATGTTATATCCAACTTTAATTATATGCAGCACTATACTTTCATGAATTCAGTTAGACACACTCCACAACTTTCCAACTTATCTTAAAGTTGCGGTCCACCCAGATTTTCTCTGGAATGGCAACTGGCTTCGGAATGATCACTGGGATTTCTTCCAGGTGGTCCCTCCCATATCGTTCAAGATACTTCTCTGCCGTAGATAGACTTCAAGCTTATCCACTAATTCCGGTGAGCCAATCTCTCCGACAATTGAACGTAAGACAGCAAGTTACACAAGTCATGAGTCTTGCGTTTTTCGCACATGAGACAAAGAACTGAATTCCAGCCCGCATCAGTGGAACTTCTAATTGGAACCTGATTTAAAGCACCATAAAAATTATAAGTTACAATTTTAGTTATTCATTAAGTCTGCAGTCTAAACTGCCTCTTTCTTGGCACCTATAGGTCTTAGGCAGCCTTATAGTCTGGACATTGTAATCCTGTCTTCATGTCTTCAAAGGTAGGTTGTCAACAAGGTTGCTAGACGCTTTTCGTTGTTTCCCTTTACGTTTTTGTCGTAAGTGCAGCCACAACAACAAGCGTAAAAAAACATTGGGTTGTCAGCATCAAATTCAAAGCTGTAAGTGGCACACATCCAGACCCTATGCTACTGATGTCGTGGTAACATATAGCCGAAAATTAATTTGTTCCTTTATTCATGCCACATTATATGCAATATGGTTTAGGTATTAGTAGCATTCAGGTCTGGATATTTCAATCCGTTCGATGGAGCTAGAGTGGTTTGAGCTTTTTGATATTCTCAACTCACATTCTTTGCTTTCACTGCTTTCCCCAGTGATAATGTACATTTATGCACTCACATCCACTGAGATAGGAGTAATTCCGAAAGAGAAGAAATAAGAGTATATACAGTCCACAAATATACTGTGAAACAACTTAAGAGCTTTACTCATTTTACGCTTAATTGATGAGGACACACAACCGTACGCACAACTCGCACAAGTACAGAGCAAGTAACTTATAATTGCAGGCATAATTCAATCGATAGGATTGTGAATAGAGGAATGGAATTGAACTGGAAACTTTGATGTTCAAATGATGCTTTCACCTACAGAAATGCTTGTATGCTTCCATTCATAAAACGTTATAAAAGCCATGGTACAATGATCGTGTCACATTATTCTGTAAACAGCAACCAGTCTTACACAACCTCTAAAACATTGCAACGCGCTTTCAGAATGGGGAAAAACTACTTACAAATCTTTTTCGTCTGCATCTTCAAGTGCGTAAGTTACTCTACTAGTTGTCCAATTCAATTCAACTCTAAAAAACATTTCAACTTTCAGAGACTGGAAAAAGTAACAAAAGATAATTCAGAGAATTATAAGCTTCCAGGTGAAGCGGAGACGAAAAAACAACTGAACGAATTAACCTGCTCGCTCAGGAATCGTTCTTCAGCTCAACTTTCACTTTAGATTCAAGAAAAATTGATTAAAATGCATTTGTAGTACCTATTCACCTACTTCTCTACATCAATATAACAGCAGTATTAATACATTTGTCAAATAAAATCCAAATTTTAAATATTCATTGATCATCATTCACAATTCCCTTCATGGTTCCTTTGCGAAGAGGAATGCTGAGACCTGGCGAGATCCCCGAAGTATTGATATTTCTACTGTCTTGTCTTCACTGACAAGTTCAGTGGTGTTGAGGGCCTTATCGGGGAGGCAATGGAGCTTCATACCCTTAAATCAAAGACGAGATAAGTCAGCCCAGTCTTTTAATAAACACATCTTAATTTTTCACTCGCTATTTCCAACTCCAATGCAACTTACCTCGGCGAGGTCGAAGCTGATGTCCACCCATGTTTTCTCCGGTATGGCAACTGGTTTTGTGAAGATCACGGGGAATTCGTCCAGGTGGTCTCTTCCATATTTTACAACATACTTCGCTTCCGGTAGATACACTTCCAGCGCATCCATTGGTTTCTGGTGAACCAAGCTCTCCGACACTTCAATGTAACACTGCAAGTTGCACAATTCATGAGTCTTGCATTTTCCACACTTGAGACCGAAGAACTGAATTCCAGCCAGCATCAGTGGAAGTTCCGATCGGAACCTAATTTTACATAAATACAAATTGTAAAAACTACACTTTTAGTCATTCTTTTTGCATCGTGGAAGATTCATTTAAGACTGATTTATCAGTTTAAGTTTCAATAATTATTCCTTACGTTACGGTCCGCATTATTCCACCGAAGTCTCGGGCACTCTTGCAGTCCCCTACTTTTCCTCTGGGGACTCTTACAAAAGCTGATAGATCCATTCCGTGAATATTTCCTAACTCGAATGTAGATCAGTATTTAGATGATATTCACTTCAAGTTGCAACAAGCACCTTCACTAGATTCACACTAACTCGCGTCTCAGTTCGACCTCATTTGATTCGGACTCGTAAATTCGTAATGAACAATCTCTGTGCTAATAAATCTACTGACTGAGTAAATGGCACATTCAGCTCCAACTAACTCCCTCTCAATCAAATATCAAATAGCGAAAAATCCTTTGCTCAGCATTGTTTACTATAAATACCCAATCATAAAACTGCTCATTAGTTTAATGTTTTATTTCTCACACATTTTCCACGGAAGCCATGTACGTGTAATATGAAACCCTAAATGCCTTCTACTCTCCAGGATAATTTATCTTGTCACAATCCTATCGTAAACATCTACGCGCAGAACTGCTAGTCTTATCTGAAGTTCTAATTTCCCATCCTCCAAAGTAATATGCAATGTTGTTCAATTCAAGATGCCAGAAACTTTAAACCTCGCTAAAGAATTCCTTTGCCTTCCTTAATTGTCACAGTAAGACATTTAGCACAAAATGACACATGAAACCACGAGACCAACACAGAAGCTAAAATCTTTAGTTCATGAACAACAAAAATCCATTTCTCCGAATGACCTCTTTCCTCTTCTAATCTTCTTCTGCTACTGCTCAAGGTCTTATGAAACGTTCAAGAAAAGCCCATTCAACACAGTCACCAAGTATTTTAGAAATTTTTGATTTATTTCACGTCTTAAAATATTCGAAATCCACGTCATACACTCGTGCATACATGGTACATATTTATACTTCTACATACATCATGAAATATATATATATATTTGTGTATATCTATTTATATATATCTTGTATAATATTGTTACAACATCACTCTCATTAAACTCATTAAAAGTACACTTACACGAAGTAGATCTAATTATCTGTCACAGAGGAGAAGGGCACATCATCATGACTAATATATATGAAAGATACAAAGTAGAAACGAATGGGACAGACAGGTTCACATCACCGCATCTCCGCACACTTGAATGATTTATTGGCTCATTCGAGTCGCACAAAGAAGTCAGCGTTAATTAATCAGAGACTCATCAACAAGCCACATACAGAGAGAAGACAGTCATCATCACAAAGGCTTTCTTGGTACACTTAAGTCACATGTGAAACACTTTGATATCCATCCACAAGGGTTCAGCTTAATAATTACATTCTCTAACCTTATTAATTCACACACTACACAAACTCTCTAATAATAACTCAAAGGATGAACAAGACATTTAAATGGATGAAAGAAAAAATACTTTGTGTATTTCATGAACTCTCCCACTTAATAAAACCACACGCGATACTACACCAACAGTCCTGGAGTAGTTTTAGCAGTAATAGCAGCAGTATAGTTTAGTTAGGTACTTAAGCATTACACGATTCCGTGTTTCGAATTCAGAAACCGCGACTCTCAGCTCTTCTTCAGTTAATATAATACTTTTAGAGTGTGATTTCATGAGGTACAATGTTGTGTAGATGTACAATCAACATCCAAATAATATTTCAGAGACTCACACACTTTCACAGGTCAGTTGGACTTCCTCCTTCTCCTCAACAAATCAACTTAATCGATAATCTTTAATAAACAACTTTTAACAATACTCAATAATAATATAACTGAAATTTCGTTGTTGGGTCATTGAGAAACTTTCACATTTGCATAAATCTTTACAGTTTTGACTTGACTATGTAATACTTTTTCATTGTTTTACATAATATTTCAATTTCCGAGGAATTCAACGAGTCTTCTACACTCACTTTGTTAATTCGTATTTTGAAATAGCACCATTTGGTAGTTTTTTACGTAAATTCCGTAGAATTCGGTCATCGTTACACACAAATCTACTTCATTGCTTAAATGTGCGTTTAATCGATTCCACAATTTACACATTAATTCTTATGATTGCACCTTTTGACTTGAATTTACTCTTGGGACAAAAAGCCACTCTTGACTTGAAAAAAGAGACTTCCTTTCCTTAATTTGCAATAAACTTCATTTTTACAATTTAAGTGTTGACTTGAAGGAAACGGTAACAAAATTAGCTTTATATTAAATTCTTCTCGTACACTTCCATACCATGCTGGAAATATTATAAGAACAGCTCACATGTGTAAGTCACACTTAAACTTAAATCAATAAAACTGGATAAAATTACACTTAAGCTTCATGCAGCTCTACAAGATGCCACATTTTCATAAAACACATAAACTCAGCGTAATTTTTGGATTTCAGTCTTTGCCTGCACAACAGGCTATCCGTACTTTTTTTTACTTTTGACCATTAATACACGTCTCAAATTTTGAAATAATTTACACGCTTTTAATTTAAACCTCTACAAGATTTTGTGCAGCATCAATTAATCGGCAGTTTACATTTGGTTCTAAATTGAAATTGGAATCAGGCGAGAAAAAGGTTTGATATTTTTAGTTCACAAGTCCATAAAGGTTTCAAATTGGTTTTTTGGTTACCCACGCACACTACGACTAACGACAGTTTTAACTCAATTTAAATTTGTCTTGCTCTCTTTTCTTAGCACTTGAATCAATCTCTCACATTCCTTCCTTTCGTCAAATACTCGTCAACTTAATTCTACTTAACTTCTATCTTCACATCCAGCTCTTCAAAATTCACTCAGATTCATTAGGACTCATTATCATCAAGTACAAAAATGTGTATATATTGAAGTATTAATACAACAATACAATATATATATTATATCTCTATGATATTAATTCTTATCAGCGTTCCGTCTATCCGTTCGACTTAATCATTACTTAAATCTTTGATCTATCGCGTTCGTGTCAACACTTTCGGTTTTAAACTGCCAGCTACGTTATATCCGCATTAATATACGCGTTCTCTCGTGACAAAATATTGATTGTATTAACAAACATCGACTATATGTAATCATCAATTAATGATAATACATCTCTATATATATTTATATATCTCTATTATATATTTCCGCTTCACTGTATTCTCTCGACCAGCAAAGATTATAAGAGACGTGATTTGTGTAGAAAATAATATCGCAAACAGACGAAGTTATTAGGACACCAGAATACACGTGGACTCATCACTTCATCCCTCGCTTAATAATGAACGATATTGAACAACAATTGATTAATCTTGGTAGTTCATAAGATCGAAAGGTAAAATACTTTCCTTCTTCAATGGAACACATCATTCCTACCTTAAACCTCCTTCCTTAAGGTATTCCCTTAATAATCACACAACTTTACACGTTTCCCTTCATTTACGAGGCTGCTCAATCCCTCCCGACAATCAACCCAATCTTCTACGAACCCATAATGATTAAGAGATTAAGAGCACCGTTGATTTCACCCGGACTTCTCCAGTAGATTGCTACTTCCTTAAATATTCCCCTTGACTCATCATCTCAGGTATTTTCAAACTCCCAACACTAAATTCTCTTGCTGTCATCGGTTGCACCACTAAAATAGACTTGATAAGTTTAACGCAATAATCCGTGATAAAGTTGATTCCATGTGAATCCAATTTTTCTCTAAATTTCCACGTGTATCACAGATTCAGATTCTTCATTCGCCTTCTTTTGCTGCATTTGCTTCCTAATCCTTCTCCTCCACCGGGACTACTTAGATTACAATTGAATACATCTACATTGTTGTTGTTATTGTTATTATTATTGTTGTTTCCCACACACAAGCAATTGCTCTGTGGATAATGCGAACAAGTATTCAACTTCAAAGTAGACTCGATGAGTTCCTGGATCCCCCGTGGATTCGCCGTATCTCGCCCAGATCTCCACCGAGACAGATCCACAGGTTGATTGTTATTATTATTCATCGCATCTTCTTCGTTGGCTTCATCTCTCTCTACTTGTAAAATACTTCTGGATTGTTCCTCCATATGTGAATATTGGTCTCGTCGATTCATATAGGCACAAAGGGTGTTGCTACTCACATTTCCACTTCTGCTTTTATTGCTACTTCCTTTCACTCCGTCTTGATCTATCCTCCGTTTCCGAGATCGAGTCATAATCGGCTCAAAATTAAAGACAGGGAGACAAGACGCTCCTCCAGGGACTCCTGATCGAGTCACCACGATACTCGGAGCCACGTCAAGATTTATGGAAGTGATGGACGAAGCACACAACATTTGCTGAGTCTTGTGAGATGCAGGGATGGCCACGAGGGTTGGAGGACTCGTTCGGTTTCTCCGCTGACCTCCGAGAACGCCCCCTTCCCCAGGGGGAAAGTTGAAAGCAGAGACGGGAGTCAATGGAGGAGGTTTGCTTGTTGTTGTTCCCTTCTGGTGACCAACTCCGATTCGAGTAGACGTCACGGAAATTGACGAAACACTACTCCCGGAAAAAGACGTCGACGAACCGACATTGTGATTAGACGTACTACTGAAACTATTGCTGTTTCTCTCAGGTAATGACGACAGGTACTCTTGAACACGCGCTTCTCCAAAGTTGAAGAAGTTTGGACCTTCTGGATCCGTCGAACTTCTCTTTGAAAGAGATGAGGCGAGGGATCCTGAACCTTTGCTTGCACCACAGGACCCGCCTAATAAACAATAACACAAGTTAATTCGGAAGTCCCCTTAAAAACCATAATCACGTGGTCTCTCTGTTTTCTCCATTCTCACCTGAAAGGGAAGACGCAGAAGAGAAGTTACTCGAAGAAGAAGACCTTCCATCCGTCGACTTCTTAATCTTCCGTCTTTGAGCCAGTCTTGCAGAAGCGACGTCTTGAAGTCTGAAGCCTTCTTTGTGAGCCATGTGAAACGCATTGAATGTCTTTCCCACAGCCGCTTCAGCTCCACGGTGACTTCGACTGAGGATTCCTGGAGTCGCCAGCAGTCCTCCCATTCCTCCTTCCAGCCAAGGATTCTCCAGCAAGTCTCCCATAGTCAGTCGTTTGCTTGCGTCAACCGTAAGCATTCCTACAGTCAAACAAGTTCCAAGTAAGTCTCAAGTAAATTCCCATTCAGCCTTTCTTCTTTCAGTGAGACACTAACCTTTGGTTATATTTTTGGCTTGAGGAGAAACGTGTTCCCATTCAGGACCATTAAAGTCGAATTGACCTCCTTTAATCCGAGCCATTATTGCGGCTGCAGAATCCTCCCTACTTCTCGCTTGGAACGGAGCTCTTCCTGACAACATTGTGTACTGCAAAGAACAACCACATCAGTATAAATATCACACCCACCCTTCCTTCCATCAATCTAACATCTAAACATCTAAACATCTTAAACCTTCACACGTTACTCACCAGGATAACTCCGAGAGACCAAATGTCACAACTTGAATCATATCCGGCATCCTTAGAACCAGCAATGGCTTGTTTCAAAACTTCAGGTGCAGCGTAATGAAGGGTAAAACAAGGAGTCTTCATTGACGTATCCTTCTCAGGTTTCAGTCTTGCAAATCCAAAATCCACTATTTTGATTTCAGAGTCTTCACTTGAATCGACAAACAGGAGATTCTGCAATTCACACAAAAACACACGTCAGCTCAACATTCAACGTCACTCAAGACTTAATCCGAATTTCTCCCACGGTAAAGACATAAAAAACAAAAAGCTCTACAAAAAACAAACGCCATCACACAGGATACTTCAATAAATCCCAATCAGTTTGTAAACTACTTCGCATGACGTCTAATAATATGATTTAACTTTGTCATTTTTGCCTAGCTCCACTTATCTACGTTATAAAACTCACCTCAGGCTTCAAGTCCCGATGAACAACTCCCTTGGAATGCATAAAGTTCACGGCACCCACCAATTTCCGCATTATCTGGCTTGCCTCATCCTCCGTAAATCTTTCCTTCTGTCGAATCCTGTCGAGAAGTTCTCCGCCACGAAGAAGTTCCAACACAATGTAAGTGTGTACCTGGAGGAAATTACCAAATTAGTTTGCAACCTTCCTTCCTCATTCGATTTTTCTACAAGGACTTAGTCCAACTCTGCTTCTCTCTCCCATTTCTACTTACCTCGTCGTAGTAGACGTTATACAGATTTACGATGTTCGGATGCCCTTGACACGCTCTGAGCAGGGAGATTTCACGAGCTGAGTCAATCTTCCGACTGATTATCTTCACCGCATATTCCTTCCGCGTTGCTTTCTCCACACATCTCCGGCAAATCGAAAAACTACCATCTCCCAGGATCCCACTGTTTACGTCAATATCAAATGCCTCGAAGAACGGAGAGTTCTGCAAAGTCAAGTCAACAAAGGCAAAATAAATACTGAGTCTTCCTTTAAGCCTCATCTCCCTGATGAAATTAAGACGAGGAAACTCACTGGAATTGGAAGAGGAGAGTTTACTTCACTTGAAGGCCTAAGAATCTCTTCACTAATCACATTATCACTGAACAAAATGGACGGAGCGACGTAGGAATATCCCTGAAACAATAAACACACAGTCGCATATTAATTCCCAATTCATTTCCCATTTCATAAGCTGCTCATAAATCTCCATACCTTAAATATCTTGTCGAAATTCGGAGGGACTACTGCAGGTGAGTCTGCTGGAGTCATTTTTGTAAACTCTTCGGCAAAATTGGAAGTATCCAACTCATTGGAAATCTTTGGAACAAACGGAGCTGGAATTTTCTTGTCGGCCATGTCCATCCAGCTGATTCCCTGCAGAGACATTCAATATCAAAGTCAGCAGGTGTACGATACGTTACACTCAATACTCTGTCAATATGTCATTAGCCTTCTCCCTACTTCTACTCTCCCAAGTAATTCACTTTCAGCTTGTTAGCTTATGTAAAACACGAATAAATCATCATAAAAGGGATGAGCAGCATAACCAAATTGGCAGATCAATTCAATCCCAGCATTCCCAACTTCCTTCAAACTACCAACCAACGACCAACCCTAACCTGCGTTTCAATGAAATTAACAAGGAAGGACACACACGCTAAGTCAGCAGGTAGAGAGACCAAACTGGAGGAACCTATTGTGTGTGTATCCTTATGGATGAATTGACACCACACTTCCTACTGTCAATCACCCAATTCCATTAGATCTTTATCACACGACATGTCCATTTGCTATTAACTCCCCATCAACACTAACAACCTTTCCCCAGGAAGTTAAACCTCCTTTGCTTAAAACTCCCTTTTAATAATAACAATCACAAGTTAACACACACTCTGCTAAATTGTGTGAATGATTTTGCACAAGATAAGTTCAAATTCCTCTCCCACAACAAACTTACAATAAATTCCTTGTTAGAAATTTATTGTTAATGTTGAGTGGGCTTTCAATTAATCCATTTAATTCCTCATGGGGAGATTAGAAAAAAATCAATAATTTCATAACAGACTATCTACACTCTAGACAAACATTCACTTAGCATATTGGCTTTTATACTATTTACTTGAGATGACATGAACTATGAAGAACATCAAGTCAAATTGATAGATGTGTACTCGCAATTTCTCAAAAGTTCTCTTGAGAAAAAACACACTGAGATACACGCGATATTCAATAGAACACAGACTGACAGACTAGAATCTAGAAGAAGACAAGTCTAAGACATAAAAAACGAAATGTCATTCCCTACACGTTGGGAGTAGGAAACCAACTACAAAGTTCTTCTTACCTTGAAGAAAGGGTGTGACTTGAGTTCTTGAGCATCACCAGGTCCACCTCCCAACCTTTTTCGTGGATCTTTTACGAGTAATTTGCATATAAAGTCCTTCACTGGAGGGGATAAGTCATCGGGAATTGGAGGCTCGATTCTTAAGATTCTTCTGCAAAGTTTAAGGAAATCACGTTTCAAAAATGAACATTTCCAAATTTTAAAAAGCAGTACAGCTGAGAAACTTGCGTTTTTTAATTGTGAACTTCACATGTGATAAGAAGGAAGGTTACCTTGAGATTTCTTGTTGTGTGTTTCTCTCTCCTTCGACGGTGAAGGGAGAAGCCCCAGTGAGTAATTCGTACGTAAGCACTCCAACACTCCACCAATCAACAGCCTGTGGATTTCAAAATAACAAAACTTACTGAAACTGAACTTTAGCCTTTCTTATCGATTCCGAAGAAGACTCTGCCATTTCATACACTTCTTCGATTAAGGACACATTTACATTTTGAGTGAGCGATATGCAAGTGATTTCTGATAAGCATCTGCAGCAGCATCACATCTCATGACCTACACACACGTGTGCATCAGTTTATCATCCAACTTATTCACCCATACTGATTGCTTTGAATTAAACTCTCCTGCAGCCTGTCAAACTTGCAATTACTTGCAGAACCCGTCTGCACCCTCGCTTATTATTTATTTATCTCTCTCTGCTTTTCCTGAAATTCATAGCCAAATCTGAATTCATTCATATAAACATCCTCGTAAATCAATAACTACCTAATCGATTCATTTACGCAAGTTTTCTAGACTTGAAACCGCAAAATTCTCCTAATAAACCTGTGTAATCTGCCGACCACATTCAAGTTTAACTTTCATTAACATCCCAGGCAGGTTATTGGGTTTAATTTCCGTCACAGCTAAAACTCCATGAGTTCCCCAATAAAAATATTATTGGGTCTGTTTTGCAGTTTTGCTCTCCTTCAAAAGACGTCAGCAATGTTGAATGTCGTATGAAAAACAGGAGAACCAGTTGCCAATGGGAAGCGCAAAAGTGGTAACACGTAAACATCTCTTCCCAGCGTAATTATCCCTTCCAGGATGCCTGGATAAACTTCAGTTCATCTTCCTCACACTCCAGACTTCTACACATTCGTCTATCCTTATCACTCTTTATGCAAATTCTCCTAAAACCCATGACGTTCTCCTATCACTTCCCTCTTTGACTTAATAATTATCACAAAAGGAAAATCCACACATCCGCAAAATCCAGCTCACAAGACATAATTTATTTCTTAACAAACTCAAAAAAGCCATAAATACATCTCTTAGACGTAATAAAATACTTTTTTTACTCAGAAACTTAAAATTCCACCGTACTAAACGTCCAACCAAACGATAAACTACCTTTCCAGAAAAATCTTTGTGAATCCAGGTTAACAGAGACACCATAAACATCTCACACAAGACACAACCACCATACTCATAATGAATACTATGCAACTCTCAAGTGGACTGGCGAGTGATGAATTGCAGAACGGGGATTTCCAGACAATACAAAAGTACGAAGTACACATCCACATACATTCACACATATTCTCTTCGTGATTAAAGTTATTAAAAAGTTAGCTTTGACCTTTGTTACAAAACTATCCTCCTCATATTCCTCTCACACAATCCACCTCACTTCCAACTTCTCCAGTTTATTCAAAGTCATAAAAACTTTGAGAGTTGCATCTCTCAAAAAATAATAATATGAGAATCTGAGTGAATTACGTACAAATCTCCAGCACAGCTAGTCAATACCATCTCATCATTTGCATGCGGCCTTCTTCGGAATTACTTCACAAGCAAACAACAAGGCTACTCAGTGAAAC
>JAQGAC010000840.1:0-18366 GCA_034696585.1 Isotomurus maculatus
CATTACCTACTCCGGCCTCCCTGTCTTGTACACTTTTTCCTAATGACCACATTTCGTACATCCCGAATCAGGTCACCGGGATCCTTCTCACGCAAATTAGTCTCATCACTGGGAGTATCATTTGCTAATTGTAATTTAGTCTCGGGACCCACTACATTTAAATCTGATACCATTCATCCACCTACTTACGAGTTTATCCCATTCATCCACCTACAGATTGAGACATTCTCAGACTGATTTCTCCTGCCTCAATTCAGTTAATTTCAAACTCTCATGTGAATCACAGCAAGGAACCAACAGTTCTCACTTTCCTAGTAGCTCAATCTCTTGGTTTCTCAGAATTTTAATCAGAAATCGGTTTTGCTTAAATCCAAAGTTTTCTGGTTGTGATAACCTCCTGCTGTTCAACCGGGTGTGAGTTTGTTAGAATTTTCGTTTGGAAGTTCCAAGTCTAAATGGCCATTTTAATGATAAAATATGATTATTACTACTCACTACTCTGTCTGATAAAGTACAAATCCCCGGTATTAATTTACTCAAGGGTATACCCAAATATGAAAATTAGACATAACTATGTCTCGTAAGTAAACACAGACATACTTGCAGCCAGAATTGCGGGAAAAAATGTCTGGCATACACAAATTAGAAGATACTCACCCACGCATGAGTAAATTACGCCAGCCAGTGACGGCGAAAAGTTTTAATTGCAAAGGTTTGCTTTCTTTCCACCTTTAGAGTTTTGGAAGTGAAAGTGAAAGCGCTTACTGAACGCGTCAGTAGATAAATGAGAAATGAAGGGAAGTGAAAGAGATATTATGAAGTTCTAATTGAGACGCACAAGGCTAAAAAAGTAGTGGATGAATACTTGAGGAAGGTAGACATGGAGGAGGACTCGTGTGGAACGAATGACTTCTTTTAACTGAAAGAAACTGAAAGTGTATGATTTTGATGAGGACTCTTTCATATCCCACTCGACACACAATTACACACTCAGTGGCATGTAATTCCAATATACCTTTGGTATTCATGTCTGGAGTCTCTCCGACTAGGATCCCATACAGATTCTTCCTTAAGGAGGAATGCGTTTTTGAATGTCCTTTGAGTTTAAGTTCTAAGGGAACCGTATGAATGAATAAGGATGTCGATCCACACAGCTTTCTAAGAGAATGATTAGTGGGGTGTAAAAAATGATCGTGTGTGTGTGTGTGGGAAACATACATACACACACACACACACACACACACACTATAGACTACAGGGAGACATGGAGGATGAATGCGAGTGTGATTGAAGACAGACATATAAGAAAGAATAGGAGAAAGTATTTCTCAGTGTGTGTGTGTGTGTGTATCATATTCATGTAATGGAAATGCTTGGATTTCGCTTTCTTCGTCGATGTGACAACTCAATTGAATATTTGAAGAGCCATCCCTTGAACTTGTGCCTTTCCATTGTCAAGAGGAATTCATATTCAACGACCAACTCGCCTAAACGAAGGATTCACAAAGTGGAACTCACAGGAAATTGTTCCCAGCTCCTGTCTCTCCAAAATCCATCACGTTCTTTTCCCTCTTTCCCATCAAATTGTACAAAGAAACGAAGTCTTTCACCACTGCCTTTCATCTGTCTCGTCGAGACGTAAATCCACTCTTTTTGCACACAAAATTTGCCTTATAGATTCCGTACCTTTATTCCAAACGCACGATTCCCCATTAATTTGGAGAAAACGAGTGAACTGGTGTCTGTGGACCGTGCACACTTTAATTATGTTTGCTCCGTATGTGAATGAAGTGGTGTTATTAAGTAATTAAATAGAGCATGCAGTTTTGAGTGGGTGTGGATGACTACGTGCAAACAAATGATGTCTCACAGATGCACACAGACTCACTGGAAGTTGAGTGCATGAAAGATATGGGGAGCTCAGTTGAGGGGGTGTGGGTTGCGAATCGAAAGCAAGTTTTCTGCATGACAGGAGAAACAGGGCGATTTCTCGTTTACTCAGTTTTTCTTTCATTTCTCAAACTAGAAGAACAAAAGCGCTTAGAAGAACAAATACCTCGAACTTTTTTATACACACGACGACGTTCCCCTTCCTCCCATCACACATATTTAGGAACATCATCCGTCCAACCAAAAGTAAGCGAGAGAGAGAAACTTTATGCGCTCTTTTTAGTGACGAGGCTTAAAGGATGACTGAACTTTGGAAAGTGTTCAAGATAGGAGAACGAGTATCACGAAGAACAACTACGGATACAAAAGACTTGAACCCAAAATTTCCTTAAACCTTCTAAAAGACCAGAGGAATTGGAAGGAGCAGTATGCGGGTCCAATTATGAACAGCCAAAAACTATGTCCGCACCACTTTCACTTCCCCTCTTAAACTTAACAAGAGAGCAGTAGTCCTCGTAAGATTCCTTGAAAGCTCCTAAAACTGGCACTAACTTCGAAACTATTATTCCGATCAGACATTCCAAATCCAATGTGATGGTCTTGATACTCACGTGAACGAAGTGTGTGTGTGTGTGCCTGCTTTCTTTATTCAATTCCCTCAGACTTCATCGTTCCTGATTTCACAAACTATCAAAGTACAACAAAAGTTAATCTACCTGTACAAATGTACACGGTCCCTTTTGGTACCTACCTTTGTCTGTGTAAACAGAATTATGGTCTCCGTCAATGTGAGTCTCCCAGCTCCAACCAAATGCTCCAGGTTTCGCTTTGACTTAAGTTGATTTAGAAGGAAATATCGCCAAAGGTAAATGTCAAATGGTGTCGCAAACTTACAAATTGTGTGTTGCCTGAAAGAGTGTGGAGGATGGTTTATGTGGAGACCGCAGTGTAATGTGATTTGCATGTGAAAGGGAGTACAAGGGAGTGTAAGTACACTTCCCCTGATGGTGGAGATAACGAGGTTGGCTTTGATTAAAGAAGGTGACGGAACACACATAAGCAGGCAGGCATAGGCAGGAAGGGAGAGAGAAGCTGAAAGTGTGCAAATATAATTTCATAAGTGAACTAATTACAGCAGCACGCGAGTATGAAATAAAAGTTAATCCTGTCTGTTTAAATGTCCTCCTCAAACAGGAATAAACTTTCTCCCCGAATATTATAACTGGAGGCTTAATTACTACTTCATTAAAGTTAACTGTCACAAGGACGACTTTTAATTAAATCTAATCACTCTCGGCTCTCTCTTTTCTCTGTGGCCAGGCCGGCCAACTAATCCTATGCGATGCTTTCTCCTCATAATGCGGCTATCAAGTATATCTGATGGTCGTACAAACACATAATGTAGAGGGTATTGGGGATCCCAACCTTTTATGCAGTGACTGTGTGTGTTTGACTCGGAATTCACTTACCCACGTAACAATGGGAGTGTTGTGTAAGGAATGAGAAATAAACGAGGGAAGGAATTAAGTCAAACTGGACTGGAAATAAAGAAAAAGGAAATCGAGTTCATCTGGAGAAGTAGGAGAACACTTATTTCAATTCTAATTAGTCTGGAATGGGTTTTGGAGGAACAAATCCGTCTTATCTTTTGTGGACAATAAATAGCCCCGGAGATTGTGTTGGGGATTGAGGGAATTGTGACCACTCAGGAGAAGATTTGGGCAGACGGTACGTAGAATAACTTTTGAAGGAGTAGAGCGGTGCGATAGATACAGTCATCATCATCATTCGAGTGAATGGATTTAATTAAACCGAATGGGAGCATTGTTGTGAGAGAAAGTAGTAGTTGTATTAGTGGACGTGGTGTGTGTGTGTGGAGTCAATGGGCGATATGTGATATTGTTGCGAGCACCAGTTTGGCAGGGGAGGGTTGTTGTTTCAGGGAAAGAAGGTCCGGGAAAGAGACGAAAGAAAGCGCAAGAGAGAAAGTATAAGTAGTTTGGACTCACGAAGTTGTTGGTGGAGTAGGATGCTCATAATCTCCTTGAGTTGAACAAGTCTTTATTGTCTTGTGATTCTTTTTACGGTCTAAAAACCAAGGAAAGCAATAAACTAGTTTGATGTTGGATTGCTCCTCACTGACTCAACGAAGGAAGGAACTACGACCATCTAGAAATCTAGATCCTCACGCTTTACCCAAACTGTTACTAACTTACTCACTTGAGAGAGAGCGATGAGACTTCATTTCATCCTTCCTTCGAACCCAAACTATTCAAACAATGTAGAAAGAACTTCTGAGGAAAAGAAGGAAAGCTTTAATCTTCAAGAGAGACCAATTCAAATACAACAAACAATCACAAGGATGAGGACAAATAGAGAGAAACACAAATTAACAACAAATAAGCTCTCTATTCCTTCCAAACTCGTGGATGAACCTAATCGTATTCTTGAATCGAAACCATTTGCTGTAAAGTGCCCTCCACAAGGCTGGTAACCTTTCCTACCTCCACAATATCAGGAGAGCTCCATGGAAGCATTGGGAAGTTGTTGGAAGCATTTGAAGTGCGGCTTATGTGAGAAATGAAGGAGTGGATTTGAGGAGAAATCAAAATTTATTTGATAGAGCGTTGTGTATGGAGCGGAAGAAGTGGCAATCCCTGCGAAGTAAGTCGTGTAGTGAGTAGTGAATGGGGAAAGTAGTGTCGATGGTCATTAAAGCAGGTTGGAGGAAGCAGACTAGCCGAGGACGTAAAGGAGAGCCATAGACATGAGCAATGGGACTGGTGGTGGTGATCTAAGTAGCTAAATGTAATATGCAAAGTGTACGTTTAAAGTTTTTCAAGTTGTCTCGTAACTTTTGATTCCGGAGCCATCACCTTTCACCCATTTCTTAAGGGGAAGAGCGTCTCATAAAAATGCGAGCATAAACATAACACAGTGACTTGTCTCCATTTCCCTTTGAGAGGAAGAAGGTTCTTTCACTCGGGTCTTTTGGCCATTTCCGTGGAGATCTCTCGTCTCTTCTTCCACCCGACCAAATCCCAACATCGCCGTCATCCAACACATTCCCAACTCGTAATAATTCCACGAGAGAGAAATCTCCATACAAGGCTTTATTTGAATGATACACGATAAAGAAGCAAGTTTCCAGATTTCTTGCCTCCACTCCGAGCCCTCCACTACTTAATACCTTATCGCTCCACTTTGCTCCCAACTTTCTCCAATGGGCTAATCAAGTGAGATAAATTATGCCATTCCTGAGGCCATCACCTCGCATGAGACTTCTAATGTACTCACTCCACACAATTCCTTCATCCTTTAACTTTTCCACTCTAAACGACAATTGCCCAACTTTTGCATTTCTTCCTCGCCACTACCCTTTCACTTTCATCAGCACACACTTCTAATTTGCCTCCTCCGCCTCACATGTCGATTCATCTGTCAACGAAAGCAGGCTGGCCGTCCCACACACCCAGGAGATGCAAAATGTTATTTGTCCCCGATGATAAATCACTCTCCTCTAATTCCTCTTCCGGAACTCTCACTACCCAGCAGCTCCTGCCTTTCACCACCCGTCCACACACACACGACGACAACCAAAAGCTAATTTCCCCACGTGTATAATTCCCAACAATAGCTAACTCAAAATTTAGCGTGTGCTTGGCGTCTGAATGGATTTGTCATTTGAACACGTCAACACGCAAAGATGAAATGACAAAATAATAATGTTTGTATGAGGTTTGGTTCATCCACCCATCACAGCCTCTCCTTCCTCCCTGCCCCCATTCTTGTTGGAGTTCTCCTCAAATTACACCTTCGTAATCGCACATTCATTCACGTAGCACACACCCAATAGTATTCCCTCACCAGGAACAGGTCAAGGATGTTCGGCTCCTTTCTCAACTTCTGTTACTCCTCCTAATATCATCTCACTTTCTCCAAGGATGAACCTGATCTCACAAAAACCCTCGTGTGTCTATGGCATCCTTTTATCGAGCAGCTCTCTCTCCTTCACGGAGGATTCATCGTGACAGAAATAAAGGAGATAGGTGTATTAGCTTATCACGTGAGCTGGTGGTGGTGGTGATGATAAGGTAAGAAGGGAATCTCATTCTCAGTGACTTAGTCGATAAGACGAGAGAATGGAGGGGGTGTGGTCAGCTTCTCTTCAAATCTGAATGTGTGGAGGAATGACAGGGAGATTTATTGCAGTGGGCTGTGCGCACTCGGAGCACTTACACTGTTGTTCTACACTCTCTCAATCTCACATCGACTTTCTATTTATGAGAAAACTTTCTTTCAAGAACAGCCCATTCGGTCCTGGACTCCAATTTTGTCACCACCACCCACATTACCACCACTGCCGCTCCTACCGACATTCCACGTGTATTTATCCCCACAACCTCCCACACTTTCCCCACTGCTTTCTCCGTACATCGAAATTAGCCTCGTTCCCTCTCAATCCTCACCTTTACGCAATTAACACGATTGGTCTCGAGACAGTCTCTCTGTCTCTCGTTGCCTTATGTCTCCCCGAATTAAGCAAAGTTTTGACGAGTTGTTAACTCAGTCTGTGTGTTATATATTTCTCGTAAAGACAAATAAATAAAAAAAGAGAGAAGCCCATCATCCATCCGCCCCTCCGAATTCAACATTCCCCTACACACGCTACTATAGTCTCTCCTTTGGTTTCCTCTCCAATTGTCCTAACCCCATTCATCTGAGAGAGAGAGAGAAACTTTCTTGGCCTTCGGAATAATCCTGTGTGCGATTTGATTCTGTTAAGACCCAGCCCCACCAACTCGACTAACTTCTTCTTCTGGAGCCTTAGATAGAATCAAATGGGAGAGAGAGAGAGAGAGAGAGCTTTTAATTCAATTGGAAAAAATAGAGTTCCACAGAGAAACATCAAATGGTCACATTCACTTAGACCAACTTGGCTCCAGAGAAAGGAAACTTTCTCCGACTAGAACCACCACCACTGCCACCAGAAGCATCAGCAACCAAAACGAACCAAAGAACCACTCCCCCTATCGTCATCGTTGTTTCAGCCTCTGTCACGCTCAACGAATAGCCCCATATACACATGAGAAAAAGTCTTGCCATAACATTCAATGGGACAATATCACGTCTCTCCTTCCGCAGAATTACATAGTCAAATAATTGCAATTGGCAACCTACCACCAAAACGCCCGTCTCTCTTCTCACACCTTTTTTGCAAATGTCTTTAAGCGTTTCTCCATTCCGTGTGTACGGATATATAGGTACGTACATTTATTATATATACGTAGGAGAGACATGGCTTTCTGCACGTCCATGGATTTTTGGATTTGCTCAATGATACGATCAGTATGCAAGACTACCATCAACCGACACCACCACCATCACCTCTTTTAGCAATAATATTGAATTGGCAAGTATAAAGTCGTGTGTAGTATAGTTCGTAGTAAGCTCCGGTCGTGAATTGCCCCCACTCCCTCACTACCAAGAAGGCCAAGACAAACCAATAGTAATACATATATATTCTATATAACACACACACACACAGCCGGTGTTGAATGTGCATTGGTTTTCCATCCAAAATCCATAGGATGAAATGCCTTCCGTTAAATATTCATTGGGATGTGTAACCATCTGATAAAAATTCAATGAGCACCCTATTCACATAAAAACTTTTCTTTTTCACATTTCAACCACCGTTGAAAGATCCACGGCACCACACACACACACACACACACACACACACACACACGATTCAATAACTTAATTATGCACCCAACCACCTAAGTACCCAACTTGGGGCATTCCTTATATGTGAGTAATAAAAAAGAACGCTATTTTATACATAACACACAGCTTTCGTTTCCATCTCTTCCCCGTTGAGTGAATTGATTTGCCAGAAATACACACAACCACCTTCACACACAAGAAGACATACCTATGTACGTCAAACACACAAGACACAAATGCTGAATGTTGAGTCTTCTTGGGAGAAGAAGTAGACACACAGTTTGAATGTGTAAAATCACTTCCACCCGTGGCATTCCACCATTTTGGTCCAAGATGATGAGTGTGGAAGATGATGATGGCAGTTTGTGGTGTACGGCCCTGCGAGACTTCTACTGCGACTACCACTGCTTTCCCCAGCCTTCTCTTTAGTCATCTTATGATATACTCCTTATCTCCACTCCTTATGTGTGCATAAGTATGAAAGAGGAAATTTCTGCTTCGATGGCACAGCACTGCGAGAGCCCATCATTCGAGAAGAGAAATTGTGCCAAAAACCTAATTTTTACCAATTTTTTTCCTCCTTCCTGGGCTAGCTGGCAAAGGACTCTGTGTGAGAAAGTAGAGAGCACCCGGTACACACGGAAAGTAGGGACACACAAGCCTCTCATATCTTTTGGTGCCCTTCCTTCCTCCTCACCGAACCTTATTTGTCCGTCCACCCTCCATCGCACAGTGAAGAAGTACCACAATCACAACCGTAGATATGTGCTAGTGTGCTATATCATACGCGTATATACACAGGCACCAGCTTTTGATTACAAATCTTGGGTCACTCTCTCAACGACAGTTATAAGTCCAATTTATACCCAACACAAGACCCAGACGAAATTTATGAATAGGGATTTACCTTCAATAAAAAAATGAAAGTAATTTTCGTCGGCGCAATCTTCCTTTCGCTATCCTTTCACCGATAAATGAACTGTCTGGTGTACTGCAGCGTGGAAATTGCTTTCAGTACAAACAATTCGGCAAAAAAGTGCATCTGAGTTGGTGGATCCTTTCTACTTGGAAAGGAAGGGAGGAAGGGATAAAGTATTCTTATTATTATCACCGTTTAAAGAGTTTAAAGAGAGAGAGAAGAGAGGAGAGACAGCCGGTAATGGTGTCTGGTGGTGTGAAGGATACATGGGGGTTTGCTAAGGGACACAAAAAGATAAGTGTTGGTGGAATGGAGCTTTGGGCTTATTAGCCCTTCTCTGATCCCAAGAAAAAGTCCTAATCCGAAGGAAGGCACGACGACGAATTCCATAAATTATCTGAAGGACGACACCTCCTAGAAAAACACTATTTTCTCTTCTACAGCGATGATACGTAACGTAATATGTATGTATGTATACATTGTTGGTTCGCGTATAAATCCTTATCTCTTTAAAAAGTCCTAGTTGGGCTAGTTTGGCAAGACGGAAGTGTGTGTGTGTGCAGTTAAAGCAGTAGAAACATTGTAAGCTTGTATAAATACACCCAGAGAGAAAGTCAAGTCGCATCATGTTATCTCCACAAGTAAAAAAGAAAAGCTTAAGTACTTAGTACTTAAACTTTCTCCCTTCAAAAATGGATTAGTTGCACAGAGGGAGTCGCAAATGGTCCATGAGATGCATTTTTATCCTACACACAAAATTACACGCGATTTATACACACACACTCAGACACAAGAACCAACCGTAGCCCACACCCATAATTTCTTTTCCACCAAAAATGACCTTCAGTCCTTCCAATTAATCTCGCATTGCTCCAGATGCATTTGACTATCCAACTCTCCCACCCTCTCTCATACTTTCCTCATTTCACTCACTATCATTTCCCAATTTAAAACAACCGAGGCTATGTGGGCAACTCTTTCCAACCGTAGTTCTTGTTGCTTCTCCAATGAATTGCCCGTCATTCCCGTTTGCATTCAGTGATGTTTCAAGGTTTCTGCTTCCAGATAAATGTCCTAGTTATCTATTGGCATCAACAAACAATTCCACATAGGAAATGTGGTTGTGTAAGCTCAACTTTGTGTGAGTGAGTGTGGGTTAGTGTAACACACACCTAACTAGCTGGGAAGGGAATTATTCCACCAACTTCCACCGAGAGAGAGAGAGTATTAGAAATGCGACGAAGAATAACCTCACGGCTTCACCTGTTTCCCTCTCCTGCTCTTCAATTATCTCTCTTCCAGGAAGGTCTTTTGATTAGTCGTTAGGACAAACTTTTGTATTGCTCTGCAGGGACTCATTTCCCTTTGGCTTTGAAATTTGCTTCGTGTGCAACACAAACAACAACTCTGACTTACTTCCTTTCACCAACCAAGTGTATTGTCTTAGGAGTCCTATGCTGCGTGTAAGCTGGATATCTCCTATCACCGCATCTTTCCACCCACATGAACTAAACTTTCTCAAGGTGTGAGATATACTCTACGTGTACTTCTGACACATCCCCACATGAGCTTTAAAGTTCAACTTTCTCCGTACCTTTCTCCCGTTACCTTAAACTCTCACGTACTAAGTGAATGGGCCTCAGTTTTAAGAAGACTCGAAAACATAATATCATCCCTTCCTTTCAAAATTTCGTGTCACTAAGTTTGAGAAAAGAAAGTGTTCTTTTTGTCGAAAGTTGGGGAGACACAGAGACGCTCACTATTTAGAATGGTGATTGTATGTCAGTAGAGTGTGGCTGCTCTTAACTGAAAACTTTCGCTTTTGTTCTTCTACTTGTACTTCCATTTAGTGTGAGGGTGCTCGGGTTATCCTTTCTCTAATCTTGAGTGACTTCTACAAGCCCAACTAACACATGCAAGAATAGAAGACGCACACAATCTACACGTATACATGCATACATGCTGGCAAGGCTCACGCTCTTTGTAAAAGGCATCTGGGGACTTCCTCCACGCAATCCTGCAGATGAATGCACAATAGGGATGTGAATAAGGCCTAACTACCCATTACAATTGGCAGCTTGGTGACTGAGGAGAGAAAGTGAAAGAGGTTTGGCTTTCAGAGAGCCACGGACAGCAGCACGAGGAGATGAATAGACGAGACTTTTAAGCTCAGCACGGAAACGGATGGCAAAGCATAAGACAACTTTTGACTTTGTGAGTGAGTAGAAAAGTTGCCCCGTCCTTTACTTTTTATCCAGTTATGATTGTACAACTTTAATTTTATGACTGAGAAGGAGCAAAGTGAACGGTGAAAGTTTTAAGCTTTCACTTCATTCCCTGGCATCTATAATATGTGTGGTGTCTCCGTCTCTGTGGTCCATGAATAAAGTCTCAGCCTCTGCGCCCCAAATTCCGCATTTTCATTGTCATCATTTTATATACGATGAAATGCCATAATATTATCCTCGCAAGTTGTAAATTGGGAAACAAATCCTGCCTTCGCACCATCACCACACGATGGATACGTACGACTCGAGTCTTTTCATGTTTACGATCCACTTGGAGGTTGGCTCTTCCACTCCAGACTCACTCCAAGTGGTACTTGTTGTTAGCATATTTGAATTACACCGAAAACTCCGATCTGCGAGCATGTGACATTTTTGCCACACACCTGGGGCACATTACTGACCTCATACGCATTGGCCTCGGTGCATCCGTTCCCCTTTAAACTCGAATGCAACACACACGTAAGCATGTCTCACTGTTTCTACGGAGAAAGCGCACGAGACAAATGCAATTTGCTCAATTCCCTTCGCTCTAGAAATTATTCATGACGGAGTTAAATGAATTCGGTGAAATTGCACCCATTTTTGTGATACAATACTTCACTAAACAGTTTTGGAGAAGTTTGACATCCTCTGTGTGTCCCTGTCGACACCACACACAACCTCCGGGAGAAGAAGGCAGACTTGAAGATGAGATGATGACAGAGATGCTTTCTCATTCAGATTGAAAAGCGCATTTCCTTCGCTTTGGATTATTTCCTTTGTGAAACGGAAATGAGAGAGTGGGCACGGAGATTACTTGCCACGCGAGTGCACCCTCTCAGGAACAAAGTATAATCGCAGATCCGTCCACATCTGGCAGACAAGTAAATAATTTTGTCGGTGGGAATTTCTCTTCACTTTCTATTTCACGCATTCCTTTCCCCAATCACCAGCTCTACGTCTTTGGCTTGTGGTCTCTACACCATCGCCACTTACACCATCACCTACTTTTACACGTATACATTCTGTCTGTGGATGCACTTGCGTTCCTTCACACGTTCCTCTCTCAACGGCATCCCTCCTCACGTATAATAATACACACACACATATTTACACAAGAATGACTCCTGTACACTCTCCTACAAAGTTGTAGTGAGGCCCTGAAATTATTTATTCTACACAACGAAACCAACAATCTTTTCCAGAGATGCTGCGTCTCCACAATTGCTCTCACCAATCCTTCTCTTTTGTCTTTCTCGGTCGTTCCTTGCATGACTTTCTCCAGGAGAAAGTAGTCGTCAGTTCTTACATCTTAAATGCTGTGGCAGTGGTGGTGGTGGTGGAGCATCCATCCACAACCTAAATTTGTTAGTTTGCACATATTCATATAGTGTAGATTCTAAGGCCAGGCTAGGCACGTTATGGCCTCGCTCTCCTTCTCCCTTCTACAAGGAAATGATTCGAGAGATGCAATTTCTTTTCTAAATTCCAATGTCATTTACGAACAAAGTTTACATTGTTATAGCCAGAAGGATTGAAGATAACCGGAGACATATTACTGAGACGAGAATCTGGTTGTATTTGTCCGTTATGCAAAAGTTGTGAAATATTCAGCCGAAACCTTAAACACTTGAAGGAGCATACATGAGCTGAACGATGATAAGAAAGAGTCACAAGAAGAATTCCCTTAAGAGATTGCGGCTTCTGCAAATTCAAACCACCCTCAAGACAAAAGACAGGCACACACGAAAGTTGTTTCTATTTTGTGGCGATGGTTAATTTTTCTCGGGAGACTTGTGGAGGAGTAGGAAGGATGAGCGAGAGTGTTCACTAACTACCGTCTTATTTATCTCTCGTTGTCTGCAGTCTGTGGATGGCCCAATGACTCTCTATGTAGGAAATGGTCGTAATGAAGATACAAATTCCATCTTGGGCTGTGTTTCATTACCCCTCAGGACAGCTCACGACATGCTTAGTTTACTTTCTTTACTGAGTTCCCGACCACAAGTAGACGGCTTCATTACTTACGCTTTCTCCTTTTCCTCTCCTTCTGCCCATTCCTTCTTCTTATTTCCCCACCACCATTCCCACCCATCCTTGATTCTCATCTGTTCATAGAAGAGGAAATATTAAAAATTATTTCCTCTCGCCATCTCCTCACAGACTCCTTATTCTTCTCAGACAAACCAGAAGCATTTCTCTTCTCACGATTTCATTCGATGAAAAGTACACACAGACTAGCAGTAATCTTCACGCAACCTGCCACAAACACACACAGAAAGAGGTGAAGCAGCTCAGTCACTCAGTTTTCACAACTTACTAGATTAGGTGATTCTACAAGAATCCCATTTTTGTCTTCCCCACCTACTTACATAACCTTTCAATTCACCGGGAGATGTGTTTGTGCTCTTCAAAACTGCCAGGCAAGAAAATAGGCTGATGTGGAATATATAGAATCCAAAATCGAATTTCATCAAATGACACTGCACGACACAAGTCGTATAAAAAGGAATGTCTATAAACTCTTCCACCCTGTGAGTATTCAATTATTAGGATTGTATGCTACACAGGTTAGGTATAAACTCGTTCCGTCATTCAACGTGGAGCCACCAGAAACCTGAACACACAAACTTTTATACCGTATGGGTTACCCAATTCCAGCGAGACTGAGCCTCACGTTTGAATCTTAGAATCCTCTTTTGACTTTGATATAAATGCAAGTGTTTTCTTAGTCAGCATTTTTTCCTCCTATAATATGAGACACACACTACAAACGAGCTAAAATACTCGTGACAGTTCGTTTTTTAACGCTTTCCTCAACTTTTTTCTACGGAATAAAAGTGTCCATTCCAATTAAAAGATTGAAAGACAACGCTTATTGTGGTTGTCTTGTGTCTTTCTAAACTTTCTCTCTCTTACTTTTGCCTGTGCTGCATTTACACATGAATTATGCACGAAGTTCTTGGAAGAAATCTTTATCCAAGGCCACATCTTCGGTGTTCTTTCTCGACGTCTCACCCGGTTTCTCTAGAGAAATAAATGAATAGCTACCCCGACACACAACTTTCATATAGTGTATACACACATACAGTTGACAGTAGAATTAGAGTTTTGAGACGGAATAATAGGCAAATGTTTCGCATTAAATAATTGCACGACCATGACACACATGAGCACAATAACATATTCTACATGTATTTATGGTTGTCTCTCTCCACTCTAAATTAATAATAAGTTGAGTAAATATTAGAGCTACATCGTAAGACTGCAAGTTGTATAAACACGATGAAAGACATTTTCAGTCAATTATTCATCTCAATTAACTTAAGATCCTCTAAAACTCCAAATCTCGGAACGAAGTTCTGGTTGCTTGCGAATCCACGACAATGAGTGTGTTCCACACAGGAGAAACTTGCGTGGAGAGAGTAGTTTGGAACATCTGAGGATGTAAAGTGGATGTGGGCCACTTGTGATTCTCACCACCACCATCAGGTTCCAAACCACAGTGTATATACACACGAAGGAGAAAGTTTTATTTGGGAAGATTTAACTGAATTCCGGTGGGCTCGGACTTTCCTTTATAATACCGAACTACTAAATCCTTTCCTACCGTCATCCTCATCATCCTCATCCCTTCTCATCTTGACAAGGAAAGTAAAACAAACTTTTCCATTGCTAACTGTCATCCCAAGTACAATGCAAGTAGGTTATAATAAATTCAGGGACTGTTCTTCATCACTGAACTAAATATTCGACGAGTTCCCAAGGACTACTTCGAGTGTCCCTATCATTTTTCGGATCTCTTCAAGCAAGACTTTCTCCGTGTGGGAATTTTTGCACACACCGCATATGTACTCATAATATCAGTTTAACGCTTATTGGTTCTGCCCTAAGAACTGTTGGCATTTTATTTCCTGAAAGATCACAATTATTATACTGTAGCAACCTACGCCTACATTCACTAATGCTAATCTGCAGGGGAGGGTGAAGGTGGGAACCTCTGTGCTTCCACTGAGAAAGGATGAGGACGACGCGATTCGTATTCACCATTCAGGTGTGTCAGTGTGTGGCGTTCCTTCTTCCCAGCTCGTTTCCATTTGACTGAACAACCGAATAAAAGATCAAAGTCTTGGGTAAACTCTTCAAAAGAACACTCAAACTGGTCATCATCATTGCACTATGCTATTCCATTGAAAAAGACACTCGTCTCTTTACTTTCCCCGTCTGTACATCTGCTAAACTACAAAGAATTAAAAGCACAAAGACTTTCAAAAAGAGTCGTCTAGTTCTGCAACAGGGGAAAGGATTTTAGAAGACTTTGTTATGAATGGCTGCGGTAAAAGTCATGTACACTCGCACACACACATACACACAAAGTGCAACTAACTGTACAAATGTAGTGAACGAGCACTTTCTCAAATTACTTGGTCGCGTCGCCTTCTCGCACACACACACACACTATAAGTACACACACATAAGTACACACACACACGTATACACGTATCAATGGAGCTTGTCCATTTCAATCAGGCAGACCTTCCCATAGCCACCACAAACCATCATTTCTACCATCGTCATTACAATTTTTCGGAACTCTTCTCATGCTTTTCAGCCCCCCTTTTACTTCAGTCAAAAACCCTACCTGTTCTTTGATATTATACTCGCGGATAAAGACTCCTTTCTTCACCATTCCTTTTATACCGTTCTACAATAAAGACACGCTGAATGATGTCCATTCACAATTCCCTTTCACTCCCTCCCGTTATTTCCAGCCGGGTTGTGAAATACCAGAATTTCGTACTGGCATTAAATTCACGTTAAAATTATTCCTTTGACTTGTTCTCCGTACTTTACGCAACAACTGTCGTAGACATATGAAACCCACGTTTTTAGAAGAGACGATAGGAGAGTATCGTAGAGTAGGTCTCTCAATTTAAACGACATGTCGTTGAGGAGTATGATGATGGTGGTGATGGGAGTGATGGTGGTGGTGGTTCATCGAGGCAGCCTTGGCAGTAGGGCACGAAGAGAAAGTTAGATTTTTGTTCATCTAAGAAGAAAAATGGGTGCTCCAGTGTGGAACGAAGTTTCTGTCTTTCGGAGTCGCTCCTTCAATTTCCATTCCATGTTAGTTTTTCTGCAGGGAGGAAAAATCCACCTTCTTCCTAATAAATTATGAGAGGCGAAAGTTTTGCTCGGCCGGGTGATATAATTCGATATGAAAGTTGAATGAAAAGTGAGTAATAGGCTCTGAGTGACATGCCAGATTAGCCGAGTCTTACCCACCTTCTTCGCAGATACAGCCACCAACTTTCCTCCCAGCCCAGAGGGCCATCATTTTCTTCCTCCCTGCGTTCTTCCTTCCCCATTCATAATTCACTTAAAAAGTTAAAAGTCTCTTCATTTAGCCTCTTCTGTGATGGAGACCACGCCAAAAAAGTCTTAATCAAAGTTACATTCTTTTCAAACACACACACGGCGAGAGAACTGACACGGCCGCCTCAAACAGCTTATTAGGAAACTTAAAGCAAATGTCAGACGTGGTCTGATACTGACAACGACTGCATGTTTAATGAGAGGAGAAGGTCGGGAAGTTGAGTGCACGTCCGTTGCGCCCTGCCTGCCCGTTGAGGAGTTGCCGTGAAGCATAATTCCGGGGGATTATTAGTTATTTTAAAAGTAGCTCGGTTTGAAATTGGAAGATGCATTGTCTCTGAAGATGGTTTTGTGCTGATTTGTGCAGATACTCGAAGGAGGAGGATCGCTAAGCCCTTGCCGTGCAACTGCTCGTTCTGCCAAATCGAGTGAAAGGAGACTTGTTCTTGGGAAGGAAAGATTTCTTTAATCTTTACTCGGCTTTTGAGAAGGTAAGGAAGCGTGACAGAGCACAATGTCTGTGTGTGTGTGTATATTCTTTTGATGGGGAACTGTGGTTGGCATGGAGTAAGTGAGAGTCAGAGTGCGACGACTACTTATACTTGTCGATGGATGAACTTAAGCCTACACACTCGGCGTGTGCTCACAACTGAGTTTGTTGGATGTTGGAATGAGTGAAGATTTTAAAACCCCATTAAGCCACCACCAAATGCCAATAAATTATGAATTCCAAAAGAGACATAATCTTCTTCTAGAGAGCCACGATTTATTTACGATCGCGAATAAATCTTTCATTTGGTTTGCGCTGTGTGACACACGGTTGGATAATTTATTTGCTACTGCTAAGCTTGCCCCGAAAGTCTCCTTAAGTAACGCCGACCATAGTTCTCTGCTCCCTCATCATCTTCTTCGTCCTCCTCCTCGTCGTCGTAGTGGTCTGTGGTGATGAAATGGTGGCGAAGCCTCCGAGTGTATTCTTCTGATCCCAAACTACTTTCTTTAATACAAAGTCCGGAGCAGCCCTCCTGCTTTCACTCCAACTTCCACAGCCCAATACGAAGCTGCCTTGAATACCTACCATCATCAGAATCTTATTAGTTCAAAGACTACTCCACAATCTTCTTGAGTCTCAGCCAAGTTGAATGGCAAATTCATTCCATCTTCTAATTAACCTTCAACTTTGTCAACAAAACTTCATCGCTCTGGACTTTCTTCAACCTGCCCGTTTGTCCCCTTTTACTACAGCCTCATCCACGCGCCACTCTTTCCTAAATACTACAACTTCCGTAGTAAGCATGCTTCCTCAGCTCCCGCACCTTTCCATCTTCCCCATAAGCTATATACACTGACTATATACTCCTATGCAATATTATTCTTGTCTCCAAGAATCGTCGAATCCCACTCGAGGCCTTCCAACTCCCTATACTCTCTCTCTCTCTCTCTATAGAAGCTCACAAAACAATTTGTATTAATGAGAGAGCTCCTTACTTATCCTCCTCGCAATTCGAAAGGAATGCCAAGAAGTCAAAAAGTCTCGGTAGTTTGTCTTGTAAAGTGAAAGAAAAAAGACACATCCCCACACACGCACGAGCTACTCAAGTCATTGTCATTTGTACACGGCGTTTTTTACGCTTTACGATGATGCACCCAACCGGCTCACTACCACCACCACTACACGTCTACCTTTTAGACCTTCGTTCTTCGTGTAGATGCATCAGTACTTAAGTAAGCGTAGGATGGTGCAAGGAAAGGTATTTTTACACTCTCACAGATGAGACTTGTTTAACGACACTCTCATGACTCTTCTTCAGCTCCATTGGATTGTTCTGGTTCATTTTTTCTTCCCTGTGGAATGCCTGTTCCTCGTGGGTGTATCTATTAGTTACTCCATTATGCCAGGGAGAAAGGTCCCACACCTATACTGCAGCCTACAGCGTGTGTGTGTAGTAATCCTTTTGAAGAAACAATCATTGTCGTAATGTATAGTGTATGTGTGTGGAGTATGTGTGCGAACTGCAGTCAAAGTCTGAGCACCATGTCAATGGGAGTCATTATGTCTGACTAACTGCTTTAACGACTTACGAGAAAGGCGTAATTAAACAAGACCGTGCCGAGTAGTATTTGAAGTTACCAAGTCGTCTTGCCACACAACAACAAAACAACAATAAACGGTGAAGAAACTAA
>JAQGAC010000841.1:0-18348 GCA_034696585.1 Isotomurus maculatus
AAGCCAACGACAAAAAAGGTCCATCAGAGCAATAGGAAACTTCTACGAGTGGTGCTGTGGCATTGCTTCATCGGATTAGCTTGACGAGATGTTCACAAATGAGTAGCACACAAATATTTCACTCACCTGCAAAGGTGACTCCAAAGTTCTTCACTTTAAAACTCGCCAATGTCACGCTGGAAGTCAACATTCCCTGAGGATGCTCTGTAAATGGAGCAGACTTATCTATTCGTCCGATTTCTAACTGCAACGCCCTCCCAGGAGATTTGGCTACAGCAAATGTCCATCACCTGTATCCAGCCGCATGGGCTCGACCTACAACTGTCATTATTCAGAACAGTTCCCTATACGACACCATCGATGACATCGTCAACGAGCGCTGGCCTAATGAAGTCGCACAAATTAACATTTCTACCCAACACAAAGAAGAATCTAATCTCACCCAAACTGGTTCACATTGGAACTCACGTCTCATTCGCATCAGCTGCTTGGCTAGTAATAATTTCAATTATTATTATGTGCCTATTGGTGAGAGTCTTCGGTCCAGTCGCAGCAGCAGTCCTTCCTTTTCCTTTTGTAGCAGCCGAAAGAGGAAAAGACGATCATCTGCAAATCGCAAAATTCACTGTAGAATGCGTCACACTTATATCCATCGTCCTTCTCTTCGTCGCAATTGTTTTGATTAATAATTACCTCAGAAAAGCTGCAACTCGAGCGGAGAAAATCCCAGAACAACAAGTGGTTGCTGCCACTCAAATTTGGCGGGTTTCAGAGCCACGTGCAAAGCCCACTAGTACAAGCATACTGCTCAGCAGGGCCGTACGTACGAAGCAGGCACCCGCGGGTCTAACTGTCCGTGATCACCTCATTAAATTACGGTGAAATCTACGAAGCAGCTTAAATGGGATTCCACCCACTAACTTCCGATTTTCCAATGCTGGTCGGCGTAGCATGTATTCTACATATCATCGCTTGGCTAATCAACAACGAGCAGTGAACCTGGGGCCCCGTGCCCGCACTATACGCCCATTTGTGCCGCCTGTGCAAAAGACAGAATTCGATGTTCCGGAACAAAACACTAAAAACAGTGCTTACGGATGATGTAGGCACTTTGCATCACACAAAACCCAGCGTTCTGCCAAATTTCTGGAATAGAATCTATGAAAAAATAATAGAAAAAACCTTAGCTAATATAAATGGGTCTAAAGACGTAGCTGTAGAGTTGTGCTAGTAAACGCAAAATCACCTTTTCACACGGGAAAGCTGTCTTGCTTGAATTGTGCTTAATCCTTTGTGCGATGGGAATGAAGGAGAAACAAACCCTGAGCTTACATGAAGTGAAATATAAGTTATCCTTTTCGATGTGCATGAATTGATGCGCACCTCAAGCTTTTGAGGCAAACTTGAGTTTACTGACATCCTCAAAAAAATGCATGAGGTTATCTCCTTAGTGAGTAAAACGTGATAAAAGGTGGATTTTAAGGCATATTTTTATAGCGAAGTGCCTATAATGGACTGAAGTACAGTATTTTAATGACAGAAGAAACATGCAGAAAAGTTTCAAAGGCTTCAGTGAGACTGGACACCGAAAAGTGCAAATAGGTTAAAACAGAAAGAATATACGGCTATTGTGGAAAGGAAATCAAATGTCAAAGAGACAAATTAGCTCACCATTGTCATGCCATCAAATCTGATTCAGCGAACAATTTTAATTCTCATTTTACGGTAAGAGGTTTTACGTTTAAATGCAACATCGGCTTGTCTAAAAAGATATACGTTACGGTGGACATCGATGCAGTAAAACAGACAGGCAATCTATCCTTATATCTCTAGTTGGTATCTAATAAGCCAGCTAAAGATCAGTTGATTTCTAAAGATAGAGTAGACATAATTTCCTTTAAAATAGATGGTCTTAGATTTATTGATTCTAATAATTTTTATGATAGAGTTGAAAAAGTCTGCTAATAATGGTTCAAATGCTTTTGAATTATTTGATGATTTGTTTGGAACGGACACAAAATCTCAAATGCTCTTTCGTGTATACATGTTTCCTTCCAAATTTGATGATTCAGACGAAAGGTTACATGCAAATAACTTGCTTGAGCAATTTTTTTACACTGCCAGTTCATAAATTTTTAGACAGTTTGCTTTTCAACAAGAGCACACCGAATTGGTACTTCTTAATGATATACTTGAAATCGAAATGTGTTATCGATGATGTGTGTGACAATTTTATTAGCTTTTCGAACAAATTTGTCTCCCTGACTAAGGTGACTCAATTCTTTAGCAACATTAAACAGAGAACAATGTATAGTTCATATACGAAAAGATTTCCTTTTTGATGTGTTTCAAATATTTAAAGTTAACCATTCTGCAAATGTTGCACAGTGCACTTAGAATACACCAAAAATGACAGCAACCCAAATACAATGCTCACAAGAGCGTAAAATTTAGACGTCGCATGCGTACCCGACGTACATTACAATGCAATCTGTACTTACTCATCAGTATCTTAGTGTCCAAAATGTTGGTTAAAACGGTTTGCATGTCTACTTGAGGCTGTCTCATCGTAACCACACACATGGTTTGAAGCATTTCAAAAGTCATAAAGCTTCCTTGCACGTCACCGTGGGCCAATCTATGCCCTCGCACCATGTCCTGAGTTGAAGATCCAAACAAGTTTTGGCTCCGTTTAAAGAAGTACGCCAAATGAAATAAGCTGATGCCATCCAATACTTCCACACCTACAGATCTTCCATTCGAAATGACCGACCTGGAATTCCTTAGTCGTTTTTGGTGTTGCTCAGGTTCGGTGTTGCTCTAAATCAACTAAACGTACGCCGGTAACAGAAGCATATTTTCAACTAATAAGGTTTTTTGATGCAGTCCAGGCAAAATGACTTCCTGAACATAAATGTTTCGGTCTATATTCCAGATCCCGTTCCGGTTTTCCGGAAATTTCGCAAGAAAGGTCTGCTTAGCGGAACGAAACTGAACGGACTGACTGGTTGACAAACAGCACAAGGGTTTGTAAACATGTTTGTGACCTCTTAAAGTCAATAAGAACTACCGTTTCTCCGGGCTCGTGGTAGGTTAGTTTAAGTGGTTTAATGGCTGGTTGAATTAAATCTCCCGCAATCTTGCAAATCTTGCAAACGTTCAACAAGAGGATATAAACAAACGATATATGATGAAGAATGTGTTGCAACCATAAACCTCAGGTCAAATGCACAAAAGTCAGAAGAAGATCCCAAGAAGAGCAGGCGAAGGATGCATAAATTGAAGCTGAGCGGTTTTTGCTGGATAGATAAAGTTTTCTTTGTCGGCAGAGGATAACATACAAGTTTTGAATTGTGGAGGCCACAGACCTTCTAATGTTTGATGCAATTGTCCAAAACATCCATTTTCATCGACTTCAAAAGAGTATTTACATATATATATATATATCAAACATGAGTCTTATTATTGGGATTAATGTTGCAGTTCCTGTAACAGTTGGACGTAGTGAAATGAAGGTCAAAAGCAGATCCTTCAATAACTTTCACTTATTCCTGCAACAGCATTGCACGTGTTGGGTGAGGTTTCAATCAAAAAGAGGTGAATGATCACACACGCCAATTAAGCAATTAGAACTGGTTGCTTAAGCACTCACGATCAGTGTTGGATCGTGTAGGTACACAATGGAAGAATCAGCGAAGATCGGAATGCGATTCCAGGACAAGTACAAAATACAATCTATACAATATCGTTATCGACGATAAATACAATATCGTTGCCGAAGCCAACAACTACGCAAATAAACTAGTTCTTTAGGTAACTATTATAACGTATACTTTTAGTATAACCCTTTTGGTTTAACCTCTTAATTACCCATTGTTTCCAAAAAATTTTCTTCTTTTGTTTTGTTCGAATCTAGGTTTTGGTTCGTTTTTTGAAATTTCTACACAAATATCTTTTCGGGAATTTTCAGAAATTCCCGAAAATTGATAATTTTTTGGTCTCACTATTGTGATCAGCGACCACAAGTGGACAACATGGAAGTAAGAGTAGACCAGTTACCTTGGCGCCTTGTTCAGAATTTGACATTTTCTAAAAAATTCCATGTAAAATGTCTGGAATACCACTTAGGTTTTCGCTATTGAAGACTTAACCCCCAACAATTCCAGCTGAACCTGAGACGAGTCTTAGTAGATTGGAAAGGTTTAGGGTAGTCGATGTCGTAGGGACTGGTCGTCGCAACACCTAACCAGAAAGATTCAAACAAAGACTTCAGAACGCAAATTAATTTGCTCTTCCCATTTCAAGGAAGTCCTGATATCTTGTAGTCTAGTGTCACTTGATGTGGTATTTACTCTTTGGCAGTAATCATAGACTCGCTGTTGTGATGGAGTAAGTGTCATATCTTCTTTCTTGGAGCGACGAATCCTTTTCATGCTGATAATGATCTCAGTTCTACTTCATTAAAGCTCTTCTCAGCTTCGTTTGTGTCCACTGAGAGGAAGTTAACAAAAGTATCCAAAGCTGAGGAACGAGTTTACAGCCGAGAAAAGATAAACCCTTCAACATCCCCGCAAGAGCCGATAACCTCGAGACAGGAATATGAGGAGGCGATAAAAGGCAGGCAAAAGAATGATGACAGAACGTGAATAGGAAAACCATTGAACAGTTGACCCACGGGAAAACAGCGAATCAGCCTCGAATGAAAACGCAGATGATGAGGATTCCTTGCTAGGGAATCCTTCCCAAGGCACAGTACCAGCTGAACGACAAACATCTTTTCCTGAAGATATTCCAGAGGAAAGGAAATGGAATTTCTACATGCTGCCAATGTGTAGCAACGTTGGAGAGGTTAAAATGCGGCCGCATTTCAATTAAGAAACAAAACGATTTAAAATGGAAAATGAATGATGCTGGCAACATACACATAGCAGTGTCATCCGTCGAGTTGTGACATTTTATAGAGATTCTTTTACGTCAATTCCGTGAAGTAAGACTACCTAAATTGGGACAGAGGCTTCCTTGTAGCGATCGGTCATCTGACGGTAAAGTTGATGACTTCAAAGTCAAAGGAGTCGAAGTCACTCGCTATCCGTCCGGCAATGGGTTCAGATGGTGCATGGACCATCAAATTTTGGATTCCTCGTAAATCTTCTGACTAATATAAGTCTTGGATAGGGAAGACACCAACTTTAAGGATTGGAATAATCCCAAAACATGTCGCAATACTAGAAAATTTCTTTGCCTACATCAAAAAGGAGATGGAGGCCAACAAAGAAGAAGAAAGAGAATTGGATTTGTAGACATTTACACTTTGCAATAACGACTTGGTTATCCCTGGATTGTTTATTGTTAGTTTAGCTCATTTGAATAAATTTGAAAATATTTAAAATTTTGTCTATCGCAGAATTGCATTTTTATTTTAAAATACACTTTCTTCCACTCTACACACACTTCCTCCGCTCCCAGCAACTTCAACAACCCTTACAATGAAGTTTCAACCATCGCCAGCTACAAAGGATGTGGTGAGTATTTTATTATTTAAATATTATTTAGTAGATAGAACATTTACCAACTAATTTATTAATTACGACTAGACTGTGCTCGTAGAGCCAACCACTAGCGACAAAACCGTAGAAGAGTTAAAGTCCGATTTGGACACAGCACTAGGCAGATTTCACTTGAGCGTGAAATCGATTTAATGGAATCAAGGCATGAGGATGAGTTAGCTTTACTTAAGTGTTTTCCAGTCCCAGGTAGAGATAAGTGCATTGAGATAGGCGCTGGTGAGAGAAAGTGTAGTTACTGATAGGCTTCGAGCAGACATGGCTGTTGTATTCTGGTGGTGGACGGGAGAGGCGCCGAAAGGAAACCGGAGAAGGATAGTTGTAATGTAAAATTAAATAAAATCAATGGCTATATAAAGGCCAGTCAGACTTTTTATACAAATACGATTATTCGGAAAATAGAGTTTTCGAGTCGCGAGTCCCTATTTATGGTAGGGCAGTTAGACAAAATCACTTTGGAGAAAAAAAACGCTTTTAGATAAGCTAATTAAATTAGAAAAAGAAAAGAATGAAGGCGAGGAAGATTCATCAGAAGTTTTGGAGGAAGACGACGACCCAAGAGAGACACTAGGAGCAGCTTCCAGGAATCGAAAGCGGTCAAATGGAAAGGAGGCCGACTCCAATGTGAACGGTTATGAAATGTACGAAACATTGTTATACGTGTTCTAGAGTTTTAGTTGCGAGTAGTTGAAGGAGACGAAAAGATCAGCTATCAGGCGAGATTGAAGCGTCAAACTGTAATTGTTTTAATTTTACAATTTGTGATTTCAATATCAAAGGTTTGGAGTTCAAGCTGGACTGGGATTATATAGTATTATATTGCAGATAAAATCTTCCTGAAGTTTAAAAGAGATCTTATATTCTATTGCAAAGTTGGTTCTTGTTGCTCAGGCTGTATCTTTTATTTTGCCAGATGAAATTGAAATACTTTTTAAAGAATCTGTGTCTTTTTATATTTATTTTGTTAACTCTTCTACAGGTTTTTAGAAGGGTTGTCTTATGCCGTTGTTAAAATTTGATTAATAACCAATTTGACCGAACAGAGTAATTGAATTGCTCGAAAACGCCAAATAGAATAGTGCCAACCAACTGAAATTTTACCTTTCACTTGAGAGATGATGAGTGAATTTTAGTAGGAAAGTACTAATAATAATTGAATTATAATATTCATTATTACTTAATTTTATGCGTGAACGATCATGAATATCATTCATTTTTGTGAATAATAACTAAAAACACATGCTGCTGCCGATTAAAAAATTATTTAAACACGCTGAAAATGATAAATTTGCATCAAGTTTTTTCATTGATAATAACATAAAAATAATATTGTAATTGAAAATAGAGATTTAGGACAGGGAAAAATAATAATTTTTTTTTTTTTTTCCACGCGGGTGATTAAGAAATCACAAACGTGGTAGTTGAGATAGACGGGGCTTTGTTTCTTCCACATCTCCAGGTTAACATCAGCATGTTCCTGAAGATATGTAGACAAATTGTGAGTCACGTCACAAACTTGCTTGTACATTTTCTGCTTTGCAGACTCCTGAAAAAAAGGCAGCATACATATCTGCAATAGATTAATCATTTCATTCGGGTCGTCGACAATTACCTCTCCTCAGCTTTTTTGGTTTTTCTTTACATCTTTGCGTGTTTTCTTCTTACGCTTACACTCTGAAGTGGGATTGGCCACACATGCGCACTCCGGCCATTTTACAGGCTCCGTCACAAGGAATCACACCAGTGGCTGGGATTTCTACTGCCATGGGTCCTTCTTGTTTTTCTGGTGATGTAAAAGTCATGTTTGTCATGGCGAACAAATCAGCATTTGTTGCAGAGACTTGCAAATCGTCTAGCACAGATGAATGTCAAGGTTTGCTCAACCATCTGCACCTCAGCTTCGGTTGTAGGTGAGACAGCACTTTCCTCAGTTGCAGCTTCAGTAGAGACACCTTTTCAGCTGGCAATCTACTTGAATTCTTATTCTTTTATTCCGGTGTTACTGATGTTATTAATAAACTGTTAAATTAATAAATTAATTTTATGCAGTCAAAAATACGAAAATCAAGATTATTTATATTTTGAAAATTCCAACGTCATATTTACGTTATTTACTCAATTTACGAATACGAATATTTATTTTTAAGGGCTAAGCTGTCCGAGAAAAAAAATGATTTTGTGCAGTAGTCAAAACTAATCATTTTTTAAAATTTCTTTCATAGTTTGTATTAATTTTATGTTTAACAAAAATAATTGATAAATTTTTCTGCATTTTACAAACAATTAAAATCTTTTAATTTAGGAACATTTTAATGGCAGTCTTAACACTGCGAATATTTTGTCAGTCTTTAATCCTGACTATTTTTTCAAATGAAAATCATTCATAAGCACACCTGCACAACAAGAAAATGAGTGATTGCATCAAATCTTCATCTTGTTTTAATAAAACAATAAAACAACATGCATTCATAAAATACTGGGGACTAAAACAATGTTCAGTGAAATACTTAACAATGGTGAAATAAGCGGTAATTGGGGCCATGAATTGGTGGGCTGATTGGGGTTAACCTGTGTGAGGGGCATCCTTCGGTCCCTGACCGGTCACGATCTCTGGCGGGTTGTGAAGCTGGTCCACCAGCTTGAGCGGTGTAGGATGAGTTTGGTGTAGTGGTTCCGCCTATGAAATAAACTTCTTCTTTCTCCACTGCCATGGTTACATTTTTGATAAATTTGATGCCAGCAATTGAGTTTGTTTCTTCATCCTCCACTATCTGGAGAGGAGTATAGCGTTCCGGATGAGATGATGTTTCTATTGGTGTAGGTGTGATTGCCCGTGGAGCGTCGTCTGTGTCCATCTCCTGGACCTTCTCGTCATTTTAGTCTTGTAATAGAAGAAGATTCCCCGTCTCAGGTGAGGAAAGGAAGTCAATCCAGGTTAGGTTAGGTTAGGACTCGATAGGAGCTGTGTTGATTTCGAAGGTGCTGAATGCTTTGGCAGGTGGGTTGGTATTTCAGGTTCTTCAAAAAGATGTGTGTTCTTGTTTCTTTTTGTGACTTTTCTGGACTCCTTGCCTTTTTTTATTTCTTCTTCTGTGTCCTGTTGGTTTCCACTGGTTATATCTGTTTTTTGGAGAGTCTGATTGCTTCCTTGGAGGTGGAAGCCACTGGTTCCGGTGAGTTTGGAGTCTGCTTCAAAAAGATTATTTCGTCGTTGGAATTCGAATTACTTTTAATTGTAATATTTTTTGCGGAAGAATTACAATTCTTGAGGACTCCAGAAGTTGATGGTTCCGCTGTTGGTGCTGTTTCAAGAGGAATGTGGGGTTTGCAAGAGAGAGAGAGAGGAAGGAGTACTTGGGGTAGGAAATGCTCGGGGAATTTGTTTGGCGGTGGTCTCTTGTTTAGGGTGGGAGGGGGAGACACAATGAGTTGCATCAGTGAACTCGGCCCGGAAACTAGACAAGATAGGAATTTACGTCTATAAAAAGGACATTTTCTTGCGGAAGTTATCATATAAGACCGATTGTTTTAAAATCAAGATAATCCACCTTGGGTTTGAGGAATCATCGCCCACATTCCGGAAAACTATTGCAAAATCAACAAACGAATGGGGTTCTTCAGGCAAAGGCTAGGCTATATCGAATAACTTTAAGCTATAATACGTAATGCATTCGAGCCATTTATAATCGCTACTATCAATAGATCAAGCCAAGCGTCATGAATCCAAACTTTATCCTACCAAGCTGAGAGACACCAGCTAAGCAATCATAAAATTTCTTCACATCCACGAATTCATTAGACACAACGGTCTTAAATCATGCGCTGGGAAATTGGTTATTCCTCCTGAGCTAGGGAACCCGCCGCGACAAATACAAGCGGAAGAGATGCGGAGGATTGAAGTGGAGACGAAGGAGCCTTTCTCAGCATTTAGTAGAATGAGCTACCTAACATTAGGACTTGTGGGCATCAAGTCATAAATTTGCACGTAATAATTGACGATTAAATCCATAGACACATCGAACCTAACTTTTGATATAAGTGGAAAATAACTCATTTTATGCCCACAATAATCTGACATACCTATCTATATTATGACAACATAACTCATTTCATATGCAATTTCACAACTCACGATATAGTTAACATCAAACTGATTTCTTTACCGAATTGAACTTTAGACTTCATACCGATTCCATTGAACTAATCTGAGCGACTCTAAAATATCAAAACAGAAAAGCCAAATTTTGGTCAAACTTTTTATTTAGTGTATCTAGAAATTAATAATGGTATAAATGCATTTAAAACTTCAATTATCCACTTAATCATCCCCGATTTCCGGTTATCTCTGTCCATAATTTGTACATAACTCGGATAGCTGCTCGAGTGTAATGAGTGGCTCGAGCTAAATACATCGATCACGGAAGAAACGGCACAGAATAAAAATAAATAAAGAGTGCGAGTTGAGTAGTAATCCAATGGATTTCTGTTTTTGGACAATCAAACAGCGTTGTTTATAGCATAGAAAAATCTTTAAACGTTTCGAAAGAGACGGTGGCCCATAAAATTTGGCTACAGCATAGAACAAACTTGAAGTATTGCAGAAATGGCGCATGAAACGGTAGGACCTTTCAAGTAATTTTTTTTATTACAAACTATATTATACTTAAAATATATTTATTAAATCAACAAACAACGCAATGAATATTTGAGCATTGGAGGCAGACCTCTGATTACTGTAGAAATAACTTCCTTTCATGTAGGCTCAATCAATCTGTGAGCCGATAAAACCTTCCAAAACGTTATGCCAAGACTGTGACCCATTTCCTTCCCTACAAGTAGTAAATCTATGTCTTATTTAAAATTTTATTATTGGAGCGACATTTTAGTCTCTTGGGCAAAGATTAACAGATACTAGCTCGAACTACTCGGAGCAGTGTGAAACTGTGTCTGACTCTATCTGTCTGTCAGTAATTGGCTAAGATAAGGCAAAAACACACTAACACATAAGTACACTAGTTGACTGGGTGTGTGTAAAGATGAGACTTGTGAACAGACCAAAATAGACAGGGTCTGTTCATCTTATTCATACACATTCCTCAACTGTACACTCCGACTTTCCCTGCACAAAATATGAATTCCACCTGATACTTCGTCAGCCTTGAATCCACGAGATGTCCTTTCATCTTCACACTCGCTCCTGAAACTTCACCCCACCGTTGCCTTTGACACTGCGGCAAAATAGAAAACTCACATTGAAACATTGTCACCGGACAGAATATGAACACATATAGACATAAATTGACGTAGTACCTTCCAGAAAGGGGACCTGAAAATACGAATCCAAAAGATGAGAATCTCCCATCTACATCCATTTGACAATTTATGACTCTTCCAACTCCACCCAAACTAAATAAGGTTCTGAAAAGATGTATGAATTATAAAGAGAAATCGAAAAGGTCGACTTCCAGGAATTCCCCATGACATTTGCAAGCTTTAAAACTACTTCAGACTTCAAGACTCCACAACTCTATGATTGGTGAAGTCTAAAAATAGAATTGTTTGTGTTTGCCAAACAATATAAATTTTCTCTTCTTTCTGTTTTTTCATGCGATAATAAAGTTCAGACGTATTATTTACACCTCCATCTGGCCTCCATCAATGCTTTCAAATTCATTGTGGAGACATTGAGAACAATAAAATACGCGTAATTAATTGAAGAGTAACCTTTCACCAGTGGTAATTTCCGTTTATTGGGCTAGCTTTTGCATACGCTCCAACAATCGCATCATTATTTTTAACTAAATAGTTTTTCATCCTGTTGGTGAAGCTGCAAATTTGTCGGTACATCCTCTGTTTCGGGAATTCCTTTTAAAATATTAATTTAAAAAATAATATTTCAAAAAAAATTGGACTCAAAATATACAAGCAAATTAATTTTACAATGATTTTATAAGGTTTACGTTTTTGAACAGCAGAAACCGTGGATGACGACGGAACTTCAGTCGTATATTTCCTCCCGCATTGTTGAACTGGTGGTATGATCTCCTGGTGTTAAGGACACTTCGACTAATTTTGGGCGAGAGTCTGTATTTACATCCAGTGTGGAAGATTGAGACGGAGAAGAAAAAACCTCCTTGCTGCTTTCAGATGCAATTTTCTCTAGAATCTCGAGCTGACGCGCACTCAAATCTTCAACTTTTGCAACAGATGTGCTAGCTTCAGTAGAAACTGTCTGATGAGACAACTTTTGTCGTAGTTTTAACAACTAAAACTTCCGGTTCAGCAACAACAGGAACTGACTGAACTGGAGCCGCTGGTTTGTCAGCAACAACAGGGTTGCGGATAGTTCGCCATGATTCTAAGAACGAACAAAACGCTGCGCTGTAACAATTTTGTAGCGTGTAACAAGCTGTTGAAAGACTTTCAGAAAATTTACCTCGAGTTCGTTGATGCCGCCGACAAGCTCGATGAGATGAGAAATTTCCCATTTTCATTTCAAAAAAATCTTTGGGGACACATTTTGGACCTAAGTCCACAAGCCCATAAACGCAATCACTATCAGCGGTGCAATGGAAGCAATCAGCAAACTGATAGCAATTATTTGCTGCAATTTTTTTAACTACTTAGAATAGAAAAATTGAAACATAAGTTTTCCATTTCGTGCCGCTCTAAAATATTCTTTGTGAGCGCACCGTGAATAAATCTTGAACTCTGATTGTCAATCAGGAACCTCCAAGCGCCAAATGTCACCCGAGACTCACCTGCATTCTTATCATGAGTGATTGCATTAAATCTACCGATTGTTTTAATTGCCAAAACAGCAACTATCAATATTTTGTGTATAAAAGTGGCGAAACTACCTGTGAGAGTGACACCAAAATTATCTTCGGAGTTGTCCTCAAGGAATTGGAGAATTGAGGCCAAAGGTTATGTCCAACCTCAACAATACCACCACCACCACCGGCAGTGGCATCTCCATTATTTTCGACACCAAGTAATAGTAAGCTATTATTATCTAGGTTAAAGGTAATATAACTTTAATTACTTAATATATAATATTCTATTTTATTTTTTATATAATATTTGCATCTTTCTCGCAGCATAACTCTTTCTCCTCCTTTTATGCCACTCCACCACCGCCCTGCACCACCACCAACCACTTTGCTAAAATTAGAAAATGGAGTTGGGTCGTGTATTATCCTTTACTTGAAGTAATTAAGGCGGGAGTATAAAGAATTTCAATAAAGTTATTTTATAATGTGAAAATGAAATGAGAATTGGTCGTAAACAGAAGGAGTGCGTTAAGTTTCCACGTTAAATTTTTGTGTGTAAATGAAAACCAAGGTGTAAAAGTTGAGCGTGCTGGTCGGCGCGTCACTTGCTGACGTGATTGAAGGGGGAATAGGAATTGATTCATCATCAATGCATTGCGTTGGATAAAAGCGATGAAAGAGGAGAGTGTGTGTTTGTCTTATTTGTCGATGAGACAAATAAATAGCCTGGTGGTGGAATTGGTACGGAGGAATGGGAAAGAGAGAGAGTCTGATGTGGCCACATCGTTATCTCTATCTCCCATCTCCTTCTTTTACGCTTGGCAGGTGTCGGCCCACAAAAAGTTGATCTTCAACTTTTGTTTCAGCTTCCCGCATGCTTGAATGCGGATTACGAAAAGACACACACACTCACCGGACTCGCAATTCCTTCTTACCTGAATAATTATGTCGAATGAAAATCTAATAAGGAGAAAACCCAGACAAGAACTCGAGGAGTTGAGTCTGGACTACGTAGATAGTAACACATAAGTATAGTTGTAAGCTGCACAAGTAAAATTAAGCATTGGTATTTGTAAAAAGAAATCTGAAATACACTAAGAATAAATTAAATTGAATTATCTCGGAACCAAGCTTATCCATAGACTCAAAACAGCCCCGTAAAACACGTATCATTTCATGGGGGCTCAACAGGGATGCAGATAAACATATCTGTTGAGTCGATAAGTTCCAAAAATCACCGAAAACCGAACAAAATGTTATCCGAACCAAAAGAAAGAAGCTCAGTGAATGAACAGTGGTAGTGCGCCTATAAACACAGACCAAGTGCAAGTGCCAAGCTATCGAGAAGAAGAAACCAGCCGAGGCCTCAGAAACCAGAGGAAAGCAGTAGAACGAGAAGGAGATAGCGGCCAAGCAGGAAGGAGTGCAGAAGGTAGCAACCCACCTCCCCATCCACCTGACGCTGGTAGAAAGTCATCCCTGAGGGAACTCCAAAATTGTAAGGCAAGAATTCTTTTTGAATAGTTAGGGTCCGTAAATATTTTTTTGACAGCAATCGGCAGGATTAGGGTTAGAAAGTGACCTAGGGCTAATAATCCCTTGACTGGACATCCACGTCAGTGACAGTCAAATAATGGCCAATCTGAAGGCATAGTAAATTTCTGACCCTAAGAAATCACGGCTTCGTTAGATAGTGTAAAGAAGAGATGACATAGAGAATAAGGATTTGTGGGTCTTAAGGTAGGTAGACGCACAAATATAAGAATATCTGTGAGACACTGCAAGGAAAACCGATTGGACTAGGCTAAAAATAAATATGTTAGTGGTAGCCCCAATGAAATATCCTCTCGTTACGCCGAGTGGTTATGAGTTAAAAGATAAGAAGGATGTGAAGGAAGGAAAGAGTGTCTAGGGTAAAGATAATCTTCTCAGAAGAGAGTTATCACAATAAGCTATTCGGTCGGTAATACCGGAAAACTTTCAGCTTCCCGCATGCTTGAATGCGGATTACGAAAAAACACACACACACTCACCGGACTCGCAATTCCTTCTTACCTGACTAATTTTGTCGAATGAAAATCTAATAAGGAGAAAACCCAGACAAGAACTCGAGGAGTTGAGTCTTGACTACGTAGATAGTAACACATTGTAAGCTGCACAAGTAAAATTAAGCATTGGTATTTGTAAAAAGAAATCTGAAATACACTAAGAATAAATTAAATTGAATTATCTCGGAACCAAGCTTATCCATAGACTAAAAACAGCCCCATAAAACACGTATCATTTCATAATTTTGAGGAGAAAGGTTGTCTCCAGTCGCGAAAATAAGTCACTGCAAAAAAACATGACCGTTCGTAAGTCGTCATTATCCTAGAAGTGCTTAGTTTGAGCTACAAGGAATTCTTAAGATCTTAGTTTATATGGAGTCAGATTAACTTTAGTAAAACCCTCGAATCACTCATCTGGTAGGCGCGTGAATTCAACAGCCATATAAGGTCAACAATACTCTCTTTGATTTATATTCCTAGGTCCAAAATTGGATTATTGGATGAAAATATTCTTGTAAGTTAATTGGAAGCAAATGACCATACCGGGTTGAAATTTGATACAGCCTTTGTTTTAGGGTCTACAGTCAATATGCAAGGTTTCAGCTCTCTAAGTCTCTCTGTTCGAAAGCTCTAGGGTACTGTATTTGTGCCTTCGACGGAGTCTGCATTCCCTGCTCACTGGCGAAGATCGCAGAGATGACGACGGATGAACAGAGTCCCTAGGACGACCTGAAGAGTGTAAAATATAGGACCACGATTTGTTGGAACTCACTTCCCTCTGAATTAAAATACTTTTCTTAATACTTTATTAAGAAAAGAAACGTAACCCTGTAGTATATATTTTAATCTTAGCCTAATGTTATACTTATATATATTCCTTACAATACTTTGTAAGAGGTAATACATTGATTAATGTAATGCACATTAAGAATAACTATATAATTGTATAATGCGGAGTCAGCATGCATGATGTGCTTCGTGTGTAAACATGAGCATATCACGCAGGCTGACATAGCGTAAACATGTCTATATAAATAGGACAGGTCGGAGGTGACTCAAAGTCCGACCTGACTCAGTAGTAATACTTCAGTTGTGTTTCATCCCTAGCCTTATCCTTTACTAATAAACTTGCCTTTAAAACCACTTCAATTATAATCCCGTTAATTCCAAGAACTTGTTTGCGTCTTTGGTTGTAAATCATTTTATGAAAGTTGTACCCTTTGACAATAAATTATTATTATTATTATTATTATTATAATAGGGCTTGTCAGATTAAGGTTGCGCAGGAAGGACCTAAGTCGGGTGGAGGTCGGCTTGGTGGAGAAAGTAGGGGGCTCTGATGATCTATTCGGCGTTGATTTTCTTATGAGAATTCTGCGTCTCTTTTGTTAAATAATTTACTAATATATTTGTTAATCTTTGGAATGCTAAATTGCGTGTGTGTAGAGACAGAATACTTTCATTAGTAAACCGCACGTTCCAATGCGTCGTTGGATTTTCAGTTGCATCTTCGAGTGGAAGTCATGACGTGATGAGTAATGAGTAACACATTAGTGACTCACTCAAGTGGTGATTTTCTTAATGCACTCAGAGGTTATATCTAGCATTAAGTGGGAAGTAATCGGCTAAAGGGATTGGGCAAAACGGAGAAATTAATTTAAGAAAGAATTCAGGGGTCCCAACAACTATTGTATTGTCGTTTTTATTTTCATGTGTCTCTGCCAACAGTCGGGTGAGCTTCGTAATCTCGTTGGGAGGCCACATTTTCACGAGGACAACTAAACTAGGGTTCTTTAGGATGTGTGAGAATTTGTTTATAAAATACATACATTCCCCTTATAGTTGTGCAGATTTGCAGAGGTCAATTCCTCCTGGAAGCTTCTTTCTTTTTGTACAACTCTCAATTCCGAAGACGAGAAAGCTATATGCGGAAATTAAAGATGTGGGGACGATGTTGAGAAGTGGGAAGGAAGCAGAAAGAATGGCTGCGGATGAAGTTGGGGCACCGTAAGAAATTTGGGGTGAAGTCATTTTTACATTGAAGCCAGAAGGCGGGGTGATGCAGCAAAATTCAAGGAGGAATGAATTGGCGAAGGTGAGCAAAGTCGTTGGCAGTTGTTTCCACGGTTGCCAATCGCTTGTTGTTATTTCTGCTGCAGCTGTGAACCAGCTGTGAACTCTAATTTATTATTTTTGCTTGCCAAGCTGGTGTCGTGATTCGCGATCTACAGGCCCGAGAATGACTGCAGCAAGGAGTATTTTGTTTGCTGTCTGCGTGTTCCTTTGCGTCACCAACGACTGCAACGCTGAAACTGCAAGGGCGACGTACAAAAAATGGGCAGGAGTGGTGGAGACTCTGGGAAAAACGGCAGTGAAAATCGAAGATCGGGTGAAGGATTGCAAAGCGACGCCTGACCAAACGCTCAGTTGGTTTCACTTGAAACTTGACTTGTTCGGATACCAAAAGAGGACTGGAATTCTGGCCTACGCGTGGCCCCGCCTTTCCTTCTACACGGAAGCCCTGAAGTCGCTCACAGAAGCGCCTTCCCTTGATGACGTCATCGTCTGCGCGTCGAATATGAAGTGGAAGCGAGTTTGCATGGGGAACAAATGCAAAGACTGCCGCATGGAGTACGGAGACATTGTGAGTGATGCGAAACTAAAAGAGATTTGTGACGGGACTTATGCTCAGCCACCAACCGACGCAGACTTGACTGACGAGCAGAAAAAGGAATTGGCGGGGATTTTGAAACCTGCGGTGGAGTCTCCAGGAGAGTTGAATGCAGAGGAAGCGAGTTCCTGGATGGAGGCGAAGTTGTCGGAGAAGAGGGAGAAAGTGGCGGAGAAGGAAGGCGAAGACTGCGACGCTCCTCCGCAGTCGACAATGTCGCTGAGTTACCTCCGGAGGATGTACAAAAGTGGGACGGACACGAAGGAGAAAGTTGAGACGGAGTTGAATGCGCATGCGCAGTTCTACGCGGAGAAGCTGCGGTGGCTGAAGGGAGCTGACAAGGAAATCGTTCCCTGCGGAGGAGGACTCGTTTGTGGGTGGGACGGAGTCTGCGTCAAATGCGAAGATGCCGATGATAAAGAGAAGCCAGGCGCAGGGCTGCGGGAGTCTTGCGCCTTGCGTGTGATCAGCTCTTGGGAAGAAGGACACCCACCGCCGCCACTGCAGTCCGCCACGCCAACGAAATTCAGGAGTCCCCTGGAAGCTTACAAAATGTGGGTGGCTGTGTTTTGGAATGTGATGCAGCGTTCCGTGGACAAGAACGCCACGGAGAAGAGCTGCAATGCGACTGTGGAACAGACGATCAGTTGGTCGTACCTCACGAATCTCTTCTACAAACACCAGAAGAGCGGAGTGATGCTGGAGGCCTGGCCACGAATCTCCTTCTACGAAAAGAAGCTGGAGGCTGTGGAGGAAGCGGCGAAGAACGACGTCATTCTCTGCGATTCTGTGTACGGCAGTGGGGACAGCGGGTTTGTGTGCGTCGACGGCAAATGTAAAAATTGCAGTGAGATGGAATGGAGTGGAGATGGAAGGGATTTGTACTGGAAGCTGTGCGCTGGGTTGGATGCTCCTCCTGAGCTAGGGAACCCGCCGCGGCAGAAACAAGCGGAGGAGATGCGGAGGATTGACGTGGAGATGGAGGAGCCGAAGGGAGTGTTGACGTTGGAGGAAGCGCTGCGTTGGAATCGGACGTTGGAGAAGACGGCAAGCATTGCGATTCTGGGGGAATGCGACACGCCTCCTCAGTTGACGTTGAGTGTGAAGCTGCTGCAGCGTCGGGTGATGAAGGTGAAAGTGAAGGGAGCGAAGGAGAGTTGGCGGTGGAGGACGGAGGAGCAGGTGGAGGCGGGGATGGCGGGAAACAAGAAGACGTACGACGAGCAGTTGCGGTGGCTGAAGGAGGTGGAAAAGACCCGGGGATTCTGCGGAAGTTCCAGCCGCGTTTGTTC
>JAQGAC010000842.1:0-18346 GCA_034696585.1 Isotomurus maculatus
TAACGAAGAGAGAGACATTTGGAAGCATAAGCTTCGTGTACAACTTAATTTTACTTAAGATGCACAGTTCTCCGGTCATTAAGGGCCTGTTTGGTATCGCCAAATCGCAACTGCTGGGGAAGGAGTATCCTTAGAATGTCCTCCATTCATGCAACATCCAGGCTTATTCTTCTTTTACCTCTTAATCTAAAATAACAAGCTCGCAGTATTCATTGCAAGCATGTATTATATATGCGTTCCTGAGTCTTCATTCTCCTTCAACACAATTGTTGAAGAAAGAAAGAGATTTGGAGATGAGTGGCCAATTTCAGAGTAGGAACTACATTGACCCACAACACTTGGAGAAAGAGAGAATAAAACTTGAGAATAATAAGATTACTCCGTTCCTTCGCAGAAGACGTAGACATTGGGATTTTAAAAAGTAAAGAGTTACAACAATACTTCTTGTGTGGACAGATTTAATAGAATTGGGGAGAGAGGCTAGGATTCCGTCTGTATAAATTTATCCCATTAACTCGGTCGCATGGCACGGGTAGATAAAAGATGAGTATGGTTTAACTACATCGACTGCTGCTGCTGCTGCTGTCCTGATGAAACTTCCATTAATGTGTAGGTAGGCAGAGAGGACTTGTTCGTAATGTGATACTTGTCGTAGGGTGTGTTCAGCATACGAGGAGACCGTGTCTGACCACCGTAAACTAACACATCTCACTCACCTTCGTGTGTCGCTCGCACTACGGATGCATCAGCCAACGAGAGTTAAAACGGAAACTGTCAAATCATCCTCCTAGAAACTATGACGGAAATACGGAAACCACGCCCAAGCTTCACTCAAAATTTCATCATTTTACTCAGCTCCCGTTTCCGCTGTACCACACAGACATACAATCCAATAAGGAAAATTATGTAAATCGACCTGCACTCCTGTATGCTAAGTTGACACATTTCTCACTATTTGTTTAGCAATATTCAGAAGCAGTCTATCTATATAGGCTCTTCAATACTCCCATGTTTGTTCATACAAATAATACACCCACAATGGAATTTTTTCGAACAAGATTACACGAAAACTAATTAATTCCATCCGTATTGAACCTAAACTTATTGTAATCTGCACAAACTTATAATTACTGTGCAACCTACGCTTCGTGGTCTAAAAGTTTCTGACATCTTTGAGTAACATTTCAGGAATCGCTTGATTTAGAATGTTAGATGCCCCAGTATCAAACTGCTAAGCAGCAGCAAACATTTGACTGAGTTGCTGTGCGTGGAGGAAGATTACAGCAATTTTGAAAATGCTCAACTTAGTTTTGAAAATAATTTTGTTTGTTGATAGTTAAGAGGCGTGTTGGAATGTGTGGTCGTTCTGTTGTGCTCAGTCAAAGTAGATTTCTGATCCACCAGGAAAGTTATGATATGATTAGAAGTTGGTGGAAGTGAATTGAAAGAAGTGTATTTGGGATGTAGGACATTTATTTAGCTTGAAAGAAACAAAATCAAAGGAAGGTGAAGCGTACTTTCTGCAAAGTGTTTTATCCGTGGGAGGGAGGAGAAGAGCCCACATGAGGTAACTGAAGGTAATTTGATTGAAGGAGGAATGATTGGAGAAGGAAAGGGAAGAAAAGTCTGGAAGTTCGCATTTGTAGGAAATTTCTATTTGGGGAGAGTCATCAAAGTAGCCACTCGTCTGTGTAGGTGAAATAAAGTTGCTTTGTTGGGATTATACCCTCTCGGAAGATTGAAGAAAAACACCTAACGGAAGGAATAATTCATTATTCATGGAATTTATCTGAGGTGGTGATCTTCGGAACGAAGGCCGGACTCAACTTTGTGTCTCCCTGGTCTAAGATTCATGGCTTCGTTAGGTGGAAAGTAGTATTGTTTTCGAACTTCAACTCCTACTCTCATCATTTTTAGATTCTCTTTCCGTGAGTCTGTTTCTGGAGATTACATATATTGTTCGCAGATTCAATGTCCAACATAAAACACGAGGTTCATGTTCGCTGTAAAATTTTGTGCTGCAGTGTTATCGCTCCTCACTCCAAATGCTCTCACACATGTGGGGATACCTATTCGCTAGTCTTATCAGCTACAAATTTACTTTTAGGTTAATGTACACCAGTAATTCTAGATTTTGCCGGAGGTACATTCAATATTCTGTGTTAAACTGGAAAGAGGGAGTTAAATTTGTAAAAATCATGCGAAGGCTGAGGAAGGAAAGTACTCAATGATAGACGACGGACTACCTCGTAATCCTCAGGGAAGTTATTCAGAGACAAGACGGGGAAAGCGTTTCTCAGTGAGAGCATTTATGTCTCTCCTGTCCCTGCGAAACATAAAATAGGGGAAAGACAATAAATTAGAATGTACAAGACACACCACTTTGCGCTAACGTGCGAGTTTTGAGGGTGTTTGCAGCTAAAGATTCGTCAATATTGATCAAAAGCGGTAATCGGGTATGAAGAAGGACTGTGTGAGTTGTGGAAGGTATAAAAAGCTCATTCATGTACTCTGACAGGTACGAGGAATAACCAAATAAGCGATTCTAAACTGGCAATTTAACTACGTCGATTCCCCTGGACGGGAATGACATACCGATACAACAAAATGTTTGATGAATAGGTGAATTTCTACATTTACTGCCAGCCGACTATTTCACCGCCAACTTTCATGCACACAAGAAATATTCCAAGATCGTTTTATTCTTGTCAGTTTGTTCAAAGACTAGAGAATAAAGTCGCTACACCTTTCCTGCTTGTACGCAGGTAAATGTATACACGGAGAAAGTTTCGTGACATGATTTTGATAAAAAAAAATAGGACGCATAGACATGTTCGTGGAAAGGGTTGCGTTCTGAATATCGGTAGTGTAGCACTCAGGGAGACGCAGGGAGAGTTTTTGCTGGCAGGAACAATAAGAACAACGAGGCAGTAACTCGGTTGTTTCTCAGATGGAAAGCTTGCGTGAGATACCGTCTTTCAGAAACAAAATAGAAAACACGATGGAAGGATCGCAGAACCGCAGTTCTTCATGCATGCATTTCCTTAAAGACTCTCAAATTGATTTTTACACTAACAGGCAACTTTACGGCTTAGCTGGCTCATCTCTTTTCCACACTTTTATTATCAGTTTTGCATCGTTTCTGTCTTTCTCTAAATTCTCCATGCAGTTAACCACATTCACAGGGAAAAGGAACGGAGAGGAGAGGTGCTCCGTTAAATCCAAATCGATAAATGCTCCAACGATAAGTTACACAGCTTGTCAGTCTTTTTACCAGACAGTTGATACGGAGTTAGCGTACGAACTTGTGCATTGTTTCTACAAACTATGAAGATTAATGACAGACTAATCGATTGGTCTAGAATCTAGAAAAACTAGGCAATTGTCCAGTGGAGCCTAGACGTAATAGTTGTTAAGTTAGGGAAACAAATGAAGCTATAATATGATATAAGTAAGTGGCCACTGAAAAATGCAAATTCAGACCAATCAAAAGTTGTTTTTAAGGTGCTTTGGAAACTTTCCTACAGCCTTAAGTGGCATTCTACATGATTTCGTATGAATGTGACAACATCAGTAGTGCTGGTACGGCGGAACACAGAAGAGTGTAATTAAGGGCGTATGAATTTCACTGCTAGATATAACATTATGTTCCTTGCTATTCATCCTACACAGTTTCGTGAAAACCAGGGAGAACGGAATTCTTGACGATTATCGCAATAAAAGCATGTCAAAGTTTGTGTGTGTTACTCCGTGCAGCAGTTCATTATATTGTAGGAGTTCATGTAAGGCTGGCTATTTTAATGGGTAACATGCCATGTATAAACAACGAAGGTTCGTTTTTACACAACGAGGGCAGCTTTTGGGTTATTCATCTATCCATCAGTGGAAAACTTTGTAGCGTGCAATAATTGTTTATTAGCATTACGACCACAGAAACCGGGCAATTGAAAGACTCGGTAGGAATTGAGAGTCCGGCTACTCCAGCTTTCTAATTAAGTTCTCCCAGTTTAGCACACAAATAAATGGCTGTTGCCACTGGCAACCCTTTCATAACAAACACTCTCATAAAATATTCTTTACATCATAAAATATACACAGGTGAGGCAGACCTGTGCTGGATGCGACACTCAAATGAAATGACTCGAAATGTCATCTCATCACGATCGTTTCTCCCACTTCAAAAAATATCATTCCTCTCTCAATTTCGGCTGGACAAACCTGTCAGAAACTTCATAAATTATCATAATCATAAGAGACCACAGTATTCATGGAAATCCCTCGTGAACTCAAATATGCTCTTGTTGTTCACCGACTTATATTGATGGGCTTAGGGGACTCAAAGAAAGTGTCAGTTTAAATTAACGTTCCCAGTCTTGAGTTTTGATTACGACATTATGAGTTCATTTTGTGACATCTTAATCCACCTTATGTTGGCTTTAATCATATAGATTACAAACATACGCACACACAATGCCAAGTGTCAAAAATTCATAAACTAATTTACTTACCGCAGTACGAATGTCAGGAATAGTTTACTTGGCTGTATCACCAGTGGATCGATGACATGATTAAAATATTCATCATTGGCATGCAGGATAAAACAATACGTTACAAATTGAAACGTTATGTGGATAATTATAGTAATAAAATATGAAAACCGGGGATAAATACATTAGATAGCACTTTTAGCAGTTAGCTTGCTTAATGACATTCATTTTTACCTTTCAGGTGCGAACCCTCTTCGTCAGTGGCTTACCTATGGACGCAAAGCCCAGAGAACTGTATCTGCTATTCCGGGGATATGAGGTGATACTTACTACTTCATTACATCGTTACTCATAATGAGTTCGCAATAAATGAAGCTTTTGTCTGCCTTTTTCTCTTTACATTTTGGCTTCTTGACTTCATTCAAATGTGCATAATACAAATCGATTTCTCTTTCTATTTTAGGGATATGAAGGGTCACAGCTCAAAGTTACAAGTAAAAACGGAAAAACTTCCTCGGTAAGTTTGTATTTCTTCAAGAGACTAAAGTTAAGAGGGAGACTTTCTTTTGACATCTCCTCTTTTTCTTTTAGCCTGTAGGATTCGTTACGTTCAACAGTCGAGCTGAAGCTGAGGCAGCTAAGCAAGTACTTCAGGTAAGTACTACAGAAGAAACTAGAAACAGAAACTTTAATGAAGGTGAAGGCTTCTGGACTTATATAATTTGATTTCTACAGGGAGTACAATTTGATCCTGATTTACCACAAACAATTCGTCTGGAATTCGCAAAGAGCAATACAAAGGCAAGTAAGCCTAAGCAACAGCCGATGCCTGCAACTACACAACATCCCACAATAATGCATTCATTGGCCGGACGTAAGTACTAACTACTCAAACCTGTCGTAGACATTTTGTGCATTTCAAAGCTATAAGGACTTTCCCCTACCCAATTGCCTGAAGAAAATAAATGGTTTCTTGTGAATTATAACTCATGCAAATCGGTAATCTACTTTTCTACTGGATGTCAATGTTAGAATTTCGTAAATGTATTCAATCGAGCCCCTCCTCAGCTAATAATATGTCTGAGTGAATTTGACATTTGAAGGTTAAGGAAATACATGAAGACCAATAATAACCTGTACATTATGTTGCAAAAAAATTAAGGGCGTATACACAGGTTCCTTTAGAATTTGAGATTGACTTCCGTAAGAAGACGCACATAATATTGTTTACGTAGGAAAAGTATCACGTGAGATTCCCGTGAGGATTAATGTTTGTGAAATTATTTGTTTGGACAGCGTTAGGAGGTCCTTTCTTCACTAGTGCTCCTGAATTGTGGCCCCCACTGGTTCTGCCACATTCAGCTGCAGCTGCAGCGGCTGCAGCAGCTGCGGAGCTGCCTGGAGGACTGCAGGCTCCAACTATGGTGCACCCTGCTTTGCACCAGCAGGTAAATTGCTTTAACGTAAGTATCAACAAAATTCGGAAGCATTGAAAATATTGAAAGCGTTGGAGAGTATCGAGCGAAGGGTAGTCAATCATGAAATTCGGCCGTGAGAAATCGCGTGAAACTGCATCGCAACATTCGCAACTTCTAATCAGTTTGCAAGAGAACTGTGCTTAGTTTTACACCCAAGTCTTAAAACCGTCAATTACTTATTCGACCATGCTATCATTACATTCGTAATGGACAGTTCCAACCTAATCTACTAGCACGTAGGAGCTTCTCTCTCCTCAGTAAAGTCCTCCGTAATTTCTGCGTTCACTTCAGCTTTCTTTCACTCACGAACCAGTAATAAGCAATGCGCCCTTAGCGTGTCGTGTAAACCAGTTGACCAATGTGATAATATTCCCCATCTCTCATCATCACTATCAAATTTCACATTACACACAAACACAATAAATTTATAAGACAACTTTGCCAGTCTTAACCACAACGTTTTATTAATAGTCTCGCCAGCTTCACTGGTAAATTCTGATCTATTTTAGCACTTTAAATTTCCATTTGATTGTTATTCTAGACTTTTACTCAGTCACCAAGTGTAATAGCAATGATTACACTATTTACACTTTTCACTTGTTGAGAAAGCGGACTTTCTCTTTTAATTGTCCACGCAGAAAAAAAGAAGGTAACTGTGGACAATCTTGCGAACACTTGTCAGTAGCGAAAGAGATCATGAAGACTTTTCACACCTTACTTTGGTACCCCCTAACCTCTCACCACAGTCACTTTCAAAGCTCATTGTCTCAATTTTTTGACAGCAAGCGTTGACACTTGGGGCTCCTGCACTTCACGCCAGCATCCCTCATTTACTTCCCACATCACCATCCCTGGCATCACCGGTGGGTTCTGCATGTTCACAGCAACTCGGTAGTCACGCTCCGTGCTCCACACTTTTCGTCGCGAACTTGGGATCCTTCATCACGGAACAAGAATTGAAAGATATTTTCGGCAGGTAAATCACCCACAGCTTCTGTTCCTCCGTGCTTTACGTCGTTACAGCTTTTCGCTTAATTCTCATGTAACTTACCAACGCCTCTGGGGAAGTCGTATCACCCCTTGCTTGCACTCCCCATCACGTTTAGAGATGAGACTGTCAATAGATTTGAACTATAGTTCGTGAAGTAACTGTCAATAAGAACGAGATGGGTTTGCCGAAGGTAGAGGCGATCTAGTCAGAGAAAGGCTAATTCCGCGACAACCTACAGAGAATAGCGCAATTGTGATTTAGTGGCGAAGATGTTGAAGTGACGCTGAATGTCTGTTGAATGTTTCAGCTTTCCTGGATTCAGCAGGCTGCGATTGCACACGAAAGGAGGTAGCCCAGTGGCGTTCGTGGAGTACGTGGACGTACGGTGTGCAACGCAAGCGATGGCAGCTCTCCAAGGATCTTTCTTGAGATATTCAGACCGTGGAGGAATCCGTATTGAATACGCGAAGACAAAAATGGCTGAAGTGAACGGGCCGAGTAATGTTCTGCTGTCAAACGCCAATAATGGCACTATGAATGGACACGCGTCTCAATACAACCACGTAAATTACTTGAATGTTACAAGCACTGAAAATCCAAATGGTCATATCTTACCCCATGCTTCCCCCAATTATTATCGGCATCTGATCGACGCCATTTAGTTGCTCTGTCGTCACTGTACAAGTCTCCAGTTGTTCATTTCAAATTCGTACAGACAAACAGAGGAACATATAGACGCTCACAGTTTATTCGTATTTTTTAAGTTTTTATGGTTCATTCGTGCAAGTCCAAATGCTTTCTTGAACTGCTTCGTGATGATACTTAATATGTATGCTTTGCTTAGAAATGGCAGATACGTCCTCCCTGCTGAGCATCCAAGTTTTATTCCATTTCAATTCTTAAACTGCATCCATGGTTTTTCAGTAAAGTTTCGCAGCAGCCAAATTTATATGATGGCTGTTTTCCAAAATTTTGAAAATTTCCGTTTAATTCTCAGTAGAAAGCGTTCGTTGAGTTGATTGCTTTTACTAACTCTTGTAGCTTTATGTTTGTTTGGGGTGGGGTAGTGGTAACTCCAGATTCTTGAAGCATGAAAAGTCTGAAGTTTGGATTTCTATTGTTGTCTGCAGGGACTGATTAAGGAGGAAAACGGACAGTCCTAACTCTCTCGTTTCTTTTCCGACCGTGTGGCTGGATGCATTTTGACCTGTTGCCCTCTCAATCAAACTAACCTTATATACAATTCATTCCACGTAGAATTTTTGCAAAAATACCTTTACTGTCTCGTGTTATGTACTCAATATGCCTCAGTTCCGATTGACTCTGCCTCTACAAAATCACTCTTAGTCTGTAATCATCGCACGACCTTAGAATGCAAGTGTATTTCATGGAAAGATGATCATTGTGGATGACATTCTGTTCATTCTCTATATATCAAATTGGGAATGATCAGTCTTCCTACAAATATATATGCTTGTATCAGCAATTGCCTCGATTTCTGGTAATTTCACGTCTAATAGCTGCATGTGACTTGTATCGCTCTTTCTTGCACTAGCTATCATTTAATAAAGAGTTTTCTACTGCAGAGGTACATAATATTATGTGATGTGGTCACTACTTATGCGTGACAACACATAAGGTCCTGTACTTTCAAGAGTCTAAGTCACTTCACACTTGAAAAAGAGCAATTAACTGTGCGATCCAAGCTGCAAAGCGACTGATAAGAGTACTTATTTTTACTCGAGAAAATTCTAGTTACCTTAAAATTTCCTACTGTGAGTTAAATATCCTGTATGTACCGTGTATTATTATCATTCACCTTTCTGTTGGCCGGGTCGGTCGGTTGCAGTAAGTGAGCTGTAAAACGTCTAAATGGACCATTTGACTTATATGAATACTGAAATGAATTTACTGAGTAGATTTAACGGTAAGATGTATCTTATACGCAACAAGGGGGGAATAAATATTCCTCGTGGGATGATAGGCTGTTTGTCACCTAAGAATCAAGAAGAATTTTGTCAAGTAAAAAATTGGGATGGGCAGAATGAAGACTTGCTTATATTAAACAACTAAATAATCGAATCCCTTTGATGATAAGCCATCTCTATTATTGGATTTTTATGGGTAATATATACGTACATATGTTCGTTAGTGGAATTTGACACATGCAATGCAAGAGGTCTGGTTATTTGATACATCATTAGTCCAGAAAGGTACCATCTGATCTGAAGAGGTTCAGTTTACGCGTAGAATAAATAAACAAATTATGTTAGATATAAATTACTTAATTTAAAAAATGTTACCATGAACCAAAGCTTGCAAACCAAAGATTGTGATTCTTAATTTGCGCGAATTCGTTGTTAAATACGTAGTCTGCCCGATTGATACGAAACTAGCGACTATGTTTGACATTGTTGGTACTAAATTTGTTCCTTAAATCATAGTGACGGGGCTAATCTGTTACTGTTACTGAATTTGAGGAAAAATTATGTTTTTTTATGGAGAGTTTAGATTCCTCGAATTCTGACGTCCTATTTTGATAAATGCAGAAATCTGTGCAAAGTTTTACTCTTAATGCCATAATGAAATGCAAACTTATAATTTTTTATTCGCTGGACGACTGTTGACCTACGAGTGATCGCCTTCGGTTAATGTTATTATATAGTTACTTTGTGAAATGCATAACTTCTAATTTGAACTTACTCAGATTTGTTGTAATAGTGTGGGTATTTCAGAAGGTACTTATATCTTGTGAATACAGAACACGTGAAGAGCCTCACTAAAAGATCTGGAGGAAAGCAGTTGTACTAATGAAACATTAATGTTTAAAATGGAGCTTTTTAATAATTTATGTAGACAGTAATGCGAATCGTTAGTAGTATGTAGTCTATCTTTAAGGGTACCTGTCTTGAATAATCCAGCATTGTAGAGTTTGGAGTGTCATTCGTAGTAAAGACTTAGACAGGAGAGTAAAATAGTTTTGCAGCGATTCGAATGAGTTTAGAAAGAAGTTAAGTAAGAAAAGTAGGTCTGCTGCAGTCAGTGTAAGTAATAAGATGACTCCTTTAGAAGGAGACTAGCGTAGAACTTTAATTAGCGAAAGTATTTGTAAGGGTGTAACAAAATACATATCATGAATCTCGAAATCTTCTGTGAGTTTCACAGTGACCAATAGCAGAGTTGCCAGTGAGTGACCATTGTATCGAGTGAAGAACTTGTGAGATGTATAATAATGTGAAATTCGCGAAGATGCAAAGGAAATAGTGGGTGCTAAATCTGCATTTCACTTTCTCTTCGATTAAGTCCGTCCATAAAAAAACAATCTGTTGATTTTGGGAATTGGGTGTATGTGGGAGCCACTCCTGTGACGACTACTCGCATGCAGATCGTATGAAATACATTTGGCGTGTACTTAAACTCCTATTTTCGACTGATTGTGAGGTAATTAAGTACTCTCATAATACAATTTCCTACTGTACTCGTAGATTTTTGTTGTACTTTCGTGTTAACTGAGACTTACAAGAATAGCTCAACCAACCTGAGAAGTTTGGTTCTTCATATTTATTGATTCAGGGTCATTAACGTAAAATTATTATTGGTAATTGTGAGGCTAGTTCTGCAGCGCAATTTGATTTGAAGTATTTGTAGCGAAAATCGCTGTGATACATTTCATGGGTTATGATTGTTGATTTCATGCTGTTGTTGGTATGTTTGTTCATGTAATGCTATGTGTGAATTAGGGCACTTTTAGTGAGTTCTGCCGTAGTTGAATTTGTAGTGCTATTTACGCTAGGTGAATCTTAAAGTTACTTGTCTCTAACTATGTCATATGTCCCAACAAAGTTCGGAGAAGTGAGGAGTGAACTATAATATTGATGAAGGGAATCCAGATGCCTTAAATACATAAAAAAGCAACATGCATTTTTGACTGTTCAACATCAAATTCAGCTTGCTGATGACAAGGGCTTCTTGCTCATTCATAACTAAAATGAACTCCACCGTTTTGCCTAGTTAAAACCAATACATATCGCATTACTGTGCTAGCCCCGTACTGTTGTAGTGTAATAATATTACTTAACAATCTTAACAATATGAACCAGTGATTTTCCTGTTAAACCAGTTGATGTTGATATTGTTACATAGCCGTGTCAGGATTACGTGTGCCGTAATTATAGGAACAGTCGTAGGAGCGTCATTTCGTGTATAATTCATTACGATTGCTTGAAGCATTAGACACTAGAAATAGGCATAGTTAAAATGACTTTCCTGAAGGTCTTTAACACGTGGTAAAAATACGTATGATATTAAAACTCACCCAGTTAATTAAAGTAATTCTGTAAGCGATAGAGATGTTTTTTATTTGACTTGATTTTATTTATGATCACTGCGTAACTGTAAACATTGATTGAATGTAAAATAAATGTTAACATTTCTTAATAAAAAAATTCTTATCTACTCATAACGACATTTTATTACTATCACTTCATTGTTTATTACAAAAATTGATTTTCAAAGTACAAATACTAAGCGAGATCTAAAATTGACGCACCCTACAGAATTCCCAAGTAGCAGTTTCAAAACTGCCCGACTGGATTCATAACAACAGAATGCAGCTGAAGATTTATGGAGTTCTATTTCTACAGTTTTCATTAAACTCTATAACTCCAACAATTGTCATTTATCAAGTCCATTTCATGTCACGTTTAAAATACCCACACACGCATTTTATCAATAGAATATTTCTTATACATAAACAAAAGAAAAATTACACAAAAGCAAAAGCAAAAACAAAACAAAAGTTACACAAAAGCAAAAACAAACCACACCAATAAGCGTTCAGCCAATAACCAATATTGACAGACACCAAGGATAACAATTAGAGTTCTGACACTGAAAGACACATGCAGCAGAGGATTCAAAGAGATTTCTGCGATTTAGAAGAGATAAGTAGAACAGTTTCTACGATTGAGTGCACTGAAAGTAAAAGAGTAAAGAGAAGAGAAGTATCAAGGAAATAAAGCTATCAGTCTTGAGATAAGACGTGCTTATCACTAAAAAGTGGGCTCGCGCTTGATACAGATAAGTTCGGAGACTTGACAAAAGGCCTGCAATTTTGAATGGTGGTTGAATTATTAGACGCAAATGCGGTGTTCCATAGGTCACATAAAAATTGCAAGGACACCAAAATAATGTGTCCGCGGTTTAGTTGTGTGACGTATGGGACACGCTACATTCCCAAAAGCTGAACTTCTCAGTACGTCCGCGTACACATACTTTTCAGTTTGTCACCCACGCCTCAATGGACCCAAAAATTTTAAGTTGTAGGCATAGTCACGCCCTCTGTCACCACTCCCCCTTTGATAACCATTCCAGAGAAGTTCAGATTTTGGGGTATGCCTGAGCACCAGCATCCTATGAGATGCTTCCTCTGCCGATTCGCTTATTTACCCTGCTTATGTCCGCATGACTAGTAAGTATTTCTCCTTTCTCAGAGGCTCTCCAGTCAGGATCGTCTTCTTCAGTATCTGCATCGCTTTCTTCATCCACAGGTTCTTCCTTCGGCTACAAATTATGCAACGTTCAATAAATATTTTTTATCACTTAATTTCAAGACTTCAAAGTTTGCATCTTACTTTCAGAAACCCATCTTCATAGCTAGCTCTAGGTAACTGGGACAGTCGATACTCTTCTTCAGTTTCTGCACACATGTACACATATTCTTCATTGCTTAGGGGGAATCGTCGAGGATCAAATGGCGGAACGCCTCCATGTAGCTTAAAAATAATTATCATTTGTTAGACACCTAACATTATATACTGATAACGAAGAAACTAGTTACCTATCTCAAATTAACGAAATATAGATGCTACTCTAATCCAAACTAACCTCAGTCTCGTCATCTTCAAGCCGATTAGATATAGTTCGTCGTCGAGATCCACTTGCTTCTGGAAGCTTCAACGCAGTAACAGCAAGAGATGCATCTGCCTCACTAATCTGATTCCTATTGCTTGGAGGGTACTCAATAGGTTCGGATTTTATTTTAACCGGAGAGAATTCTTCTACCGTATCTTGAGGTGAAGGAACTAAATCAAAAGTAAACGCAACTATTAACCAGTAAGTCCTTACAATCGAAAAAAATTAATAGAATTAACAATTACGTGTCAAAAATGTGTCCGGATTCTCGACTTTGCATTCACTTCGTCTAGGCCGGCGATTGCTGGTCTTGTTCATAGCTTTCAGGAACCTTTGTTTCTCCTCTATTTCGCTTCTCATATGGCGCGCAACTATTGTTTCCAAACTGATATCTTCCACCTACGTGAGTGTCAATTATGAGTATTTATATTTGTGTATTTTTCCACTGTCGAAATTAAGAACTTTGTTCTTACCGGTTCTTCTTCTTGTGCTAATGACTGAGAACTTCCACCTGGAACAGATAATCTGATACGTTTAGACGACTTGGGAGTAGTTGCAGAACACATCTCAGCGCCCGTTCTGAGCTTCGGTGAGATCACTATTTCTCTCCATCTGTGTGTCCATTCAAAGTAATTCAAATTAAAGAAATTCAGTTTACCAAGCATGATAATTTTCTCGTGGTAAAGTAAAAACGCACCTGGGTATCAAAATTTCTTTGTACTCAATCTTCTCTAGTCGAGTCGCAGAGGCAATACTATATGGAATGACAACATGATCGATATCATATTTCTCATTGGCGCGTCGACTGTGTCTTGCTCTGCACAAAGGAACAATTCGAAATGCTCTTGTTACACAAGGATTCATTATGATCTCCATTACAAATCATAACAGAATTTAGTTGTATTAAAAATAATTATGTAAAAATCATACTTGTCTGCCATTGTGTACGATGGTCTGGTAGCTTTCCCTCTAACTGTGTCTTCAGCTTCATCGTCTTCATAATCGTCATGTTTGCGATTTGCTGGAATTCACACGTTTAAAATATGGGCAATGTGTTAATGTGTATCCACCGCTAATCAAAATTATAAAATGCTCATTATTACCTGGACGTTTACGAGATTTCTTAGAATCAGCTGGCTTGGGTTTCGGTTCTGGCTTTTTCTTAGTGGCAACTTTCTTAACTCCTTTCGCTGAAGATTTGGCCCTAGCACGCTTCGCAGCCTGTCGAGGATCCTTGATAGTCTCCAATAAAGTGGGGGATACGGGTCTCCTTTTTAAATTTGGATCACCAGCATCTCGAAGCTCAATGTCAGTGAAGCCCAGCTCAGGGTCGCTGTCAGAATCATTTTGTTCACCTCCCATAGTTGCCTTTTTCTTTTTCCAAGCTTCCGTTTTTAGACACGATTCGATAAGTCTCGGCAATGGCTTCTGATTAATGGCAGAGAGAGATTTATGATACGTGTGATCCATAAGAGCCGACAGCTCGGGTCTGCTGGTGGTTCCAGTCACTAACGGCTGCACTTTATCATTTCTTCCAGTGCACACGGCACAAAGTTCCGTTTGTCCGTAACAGTTGCAAAGAGTTGTAGGTTTTTCGGGAAACCTTTTGGCAATGACGTTATGAATGCCACCAAGTTGGTAAATTTTTCTTGGCTTATATGGCTTCATAAGGGGCATGCACCGATGTGACATACATGACGAATCCGACGACGAATCTAATATCCTTATCTTCAGTTTTTCAAGCCCCCCTCCAACGATATCGTACGCCTCAGCAGGTTTTTGTCCTTCAGGCACCCGGTGACTATTGTCATGAAAACTTCTAACTTGGCAATTCTCAATGTTCACAGTAGGTGCTTTCTTTTTAGAATATCCTGAATAAACAGGATTGGGATCGAACTTGAATTGTGGCTTACAAAGGTCCAAGTGCCGCAAAAGATAGTCAAACTGTAACGCCCGTTCTTCCACACAGCGTGTAACTTCCTTCAACCAAACCCACCTAGTGACAATGTCGTTTCTTTTACGGGCCCACCTTGTAGCAGGGTTATCATCAACGTTCAAGTACCCATGAAATTCTTGATTGGGTGTACGTTTGCTAGCCAACATTTCCACTTCATCTTCTACGTCCGAGTCAGATTCTGTATCATACACATCCTTCCCTAGCATCATAGACGACATCCTTAGTTCCCTCAGCGTTTGGTGTATCATTTCACTCGTATCACTTGCTTCTTCCAGCCCATTCTTAGTTGTAAACGAGTAAATCCCCCTGTCCAAATACTCCGGAGTGTCTTCAACGATTCCCTTCCCCCTCGATGAACTCTGACCAGATCCAGCCTGTCCCTTCTCACTTATATCACTCGGCGACCCACCCAGCATCTGATTACTCTTAAGGTACGTCAACATATTGAAAGCGCTTTCTAGCTGTGTTTCCCCATATTCCGTCATCACCCTCATCTGGTGAGTTTTCAACCTCTGCAACAATCTCGAACACCTCTCCATCTGCATTTGACTATGTCGCTTGACTTCTCGAACCTTTCCTTTCACTCCAGACTCATCTTCATCATTCTCATTGTTTTCCGTCTCCCCACTTTCATTCAAAATACTCGAAATACCCGATTCTCCCGTCATCTTTTCCGGTATTGCAGCCCTCTACAATAAACCCAAAATATACTTCTCCGTTAACTAATCAATTCGCTTCATAGTCCTCTTCTGTTCTTGACTCATCACACCCCGTGCAATATTATGTGCGACTTACTGCCGGGCCGTCGTAGGTAAACAGCCAACGTTTCCGGTTGCACGTGCCTCGTTAGATTTTAGTCACAAGTAACAACAAGAAGTGATCTATAGGCTTGCCACACGCGCGTCTAGAAGTACCCCCGAGCTACTTAAATGTGACGGGACGAGGAGAATTGGTGGTGGTGGTGGTGGTTGTGCAGGAGTTGAACTGTGAGCTGTGATGCGAGTGGTGCGGTGAGCAGAGTAGATTGAGGGAGAAGGGGCGGCGGTGGTGGGGTGGGTGAAGATCAGGGTCGGTGGCAGGGGCTCCACCTGTGACTGCAACGCACCACTCGCGCGCCGCCCCTTCCCCCTGCTTTCGTCTGGGACTCCCCACCTTTCGACTACACAGTACCGTAGACTCCACACACACAGTGACACACACTCTCAGTCTTTATGACTACACACACCACAGAATATACACATACACACACACACATTTCCACAACGATCAAAGGAGAGCACGATGTTTCCACGATGTTGTTGCTTCATTACCACATTCACTCCTCGAGTGTAGAAACGCAGTTGGATCTCTTGTGAAAGTCACCTGCGAAGGATTTCTCCACGTACAAACAACAAAAGGCCACTTTCGAATTCCTCAGTCCAGAATAGACGACGGAGTTGTGAGTAGTTTTATTACGCACGACGACCTTCTTCAGAGATTCATTTCAGTGTTCCACACACAGTAGAGTTGTGTAAGGGGAGTGTGTGCTAGTTGGGATTAATAAAGGTGATTAATTAACTCGGTCAAATTTTGAAAGGCGTTTTTGGTGGAGCAGTAGGAAACCCACCCGGAAGTATTTTTGCCTAAATGGCGACCGCAGGTGTTTTTGATATTGAACTCCAGGATGTGGACAGCGGAGAACACACGGATGACGACGACTCCATAGAATTGGACGAGGTAAGGTTATTATTATTTGTTTTGAGTTTTCAAATTTAGGCTATCGATTGTTTGTACAAAGACGTGTTTGTATTTGTAAAGGTGCGCTTACTGCAAGTATAATTAAAGTGGACTTTGTTGAGTTGAAGATTTTTATTAGGTCAAGTAAGGCTAGGGTATGGTTGGTGATTGTATGGGGATGGTAATGGTGGTGGTACAGGAAGTTAATTAGATTTGTTTTCATTTGAGGTAGGTTAGGTGTTTCATTAAACACGAGGTAGCATTAACATATGGTTTTCGTTGAGGGAAGGGTGACAGGCAAAGAATGTACTATTGCACATATTTTGGAAGGTCAAGGCTTTTAACAGTTTCCCAATAAGTTTTATGGGATGTAGGGTGATGTGTAATGATCAGATTATTGATGAATGAATGGAGGAAGGAAGAAGTGAAGTGTAATAGTTGGGGATAGGTCAATAAGGTCGTGTAATTCATGTATGATGTCATTTCATTCCAGGCGGCACTCTATGATGGACGGGACCAGCTAGAATTGTTGAAGTAATTTATTGTGTTATCAGTAACATCATTATACGCTTTTAGTAATTCCTAGTATGACGGTTAATGGAATTATTTTGTTTTAGTGCGAATGCCAGAGAAGAGATAATGATTTCTGAGCAGATTGTCGCACAAGATCTCAAAGCTGGACCTCATGATTTTGAACTCCGTCGAGTCTTAGGGAAGGGGGGATATGGGAAAGTTTTTCAAGTTAAGAAGACCAGTGGAAAGGATTGCAACAAAATTTTTGCGATGAAGGTTTTGAAGAAAGCTTCCATTATTCGTAACCAAAAGGATACGGCGCACACAAAGGCAGAGCGAAATATATTAGAAGCAGTGAAGGTAAGCCAGCGGAAGTTTAATATTGAAATTTCTATAGATCGGAGAGTTATTCGTGCATGATTTTATTTTTTCAGCATCCATTCATTGTAGACTTGAAATATGCGTTTCAAACTGGTGGGAAATTGTATCTTATCATGGAATATTTGAGTGGGGGAGAACTTTTCATGCATCTTGAAAGAGAAGGAATCTTTCTTGAGGACACAGCAAGGTATTGAAAGAATATGAAAAAGCCTCCAACACTGGGACTGAAATGTCGTAGAGCTGAAATCTAATTTTGAGAGGACGAGAAAATTGAATTAACTGTTGGGTAATTTTGCAGCTTTTACTTGGCTGAAATTGTTCTTGCCTTAGAACATTTGCACAAACAGGGAATCATTTACCGGTAAAGCTATTATTTAACAGTTTAACATTAACAATATTTAACTGCATTGCGCATTAAAATGTAAAATATGGCGTGGTTATATATGACGTTGATCAGAGACTTGAAGCCGGAGAACATTTTGCTTGATCAATGGGGGCACGTAAAACTCACAGATTTTGGACTTTGTAAAGAAGAAATTCAAGAAGGTGGAGTGACGCATACTTTCTGTGGGACTATTGAGTACATGGCTCCAGAAATACTTATGCGCGTTGGACACGGAAAAGCTGTTGATTGGTGGTCACTGGGGGCCTTAATGTACGACATGTTGACTGGAGCTGTAAGTGAAATTTGACCAAAGCTAATTTAAAACTAGAATGTGGACAGAAATTTGTCATGTAAATCTTAAATATTACTTAATTAGCCACCATTTACTGCTGAAAATCGAAAGAAAACCATAGAGAAAATCTTGAAAGGAAAACTCAACTTGCCACCTTATCTTACTGCAGATGCACGAGACTTGATTCGTAAATTACTGAAAGTAAGTTTCGACAGATTCTTGTGCTGTTGTAA